>JAUZSU010141035.1:0-15549 GCA_034780255.1 Parotocinclus maculicauda | reverse complement strand
CCGATCTGTAACTGCAATGTCTATGTGATTAGTGCGTGTATATATAAACTTCTATTTACGCACACTGCTCACAAAACTCTGGGGATATTTTATTGGAGATAACTCATTTGTCCTCTAATCTTTGTGAGCAGATGTTTGTTATATAGAGCCTATAGGCTGTATATTATAGGCTATATCACAAACAATCACCACACAGAGAGGAATTCAGCCAGATACAAGCAAATAGATAAACAGCCCGAAACAGAAAAAACGCACTTAGGGGGCAGGATTTGGGCTGCGCTGTTTTTCTCTGCAGTTTCGCAATAACGGGTCCCCATTTACTATACAATTAGGTTCATAATTTTAGTCCATAGACATAACTGTACAATAACTCAAGACCTGCGAAATGATGAATTACATAACGGTATAAATATCAGCAGCATAACGGTTCATAACAGTGATAATGCAAGATACATTAAAGTTGTAACCAAAGTCTTTAGCAAATGTAATTACGTTGCTTGCAAGTTTTTCTTACCCGTCATATTTGCAGTTACCGAACTTTTAAAACGAGCTTTTTTTAAGCGTAGATTCAGAAGAACGCCGTGTGTCCAGTGGAGCAGTGAACTTGTAGGATTCGCCGTTACGCAGTACCGCCCCAAAGAAATTTGACCCTCTAAACAGCTGGAATGAGTGCGCACAGCTGTACACATCGAACATTCCAAACAAGCCATGTTACACTAATCATATGTACCACTATCACTATGAAATGCTAAATACTTTGTGATGAAAAGCACAAGTTCAGCTATAGCTCAGGCAATATAACATTTTAAAATAAAATAAAACATTTTGAACGTTTAACTGGAGAGAAAATACATTAATAAAAACATTTTGATCATATTAAGACAAATGGGGCTGCACAAGAATCAAGTTTTGACAGTAAATTCCCTTTATTGTTGTACAGTTTCTCTAGTTAAATGTGCTCTGCTCGAGCTGTCGATTACTAAGTAAACATCGGAAGAAACAGCGACATCTGTTGGAAAAAAACACTTGAAAAACACATTTGCTATAATTATCACCAACATGTTTTTTGTATATTTCATCATTTAATATAATCTACTGACAGTTATGACAAATTAATTCTGCTTTAATAAAGACTACATATGCTTATACGTTGAAATTTACAAAACAAACACTCAGTCACCCATTATAGCATTGATTGATTATATTCAGTCAGGTACAGAGCCTAAACAACAAAATCACTTTCGGAAAAATAATCTGCATCTGGCCTAAATAAAATGGCAAAACACTTCCCTTTTTCTCCTTAAATTCTAGGTTCAGATGCATCTCTCAAAAGGTCCCTGAAGAAAAGTGAAAGTGACACATGCATGTTTTCAAGGGTGGTTTTAACTTCCGTTTCCTAACTACACATGGTGCACTGCTGAACTAGAAAAAAGGCCAAACTGCCTTTGGGAACTCTCAACTTATGTATTCAACACAAATGCATATATAAGAACAAGCAATGTGGACTTGCAGTCCATCCCAGAACATAAATGTAAATGGCTTTGAATTGGGAAAGCACTGAAAACTAAACAGGCAAAAAAAATCCCTTTTGCATGTGAATAACATAAGCAGCAACAAAAATAATGCACTAAAATATGTTGTGTATTTCCGTCTTTTATGCGTCTGTAATTGGTGACGTTCTGATTTTTACATTTTAAGTTGTTGTTTAACAGGAGTGCATAACTGAAGCTGAACTAAATAGATTTTCCTACTCTAAAACACTAAAGTGACAAAAAATTGCTACCTAAAACAACAGTAGGTGGTGAATTAAATGATGTCTGTTTTTTATGAAAAACTTTGCCAGAAGAAAATCCCTTGGCTTGAACAAAAGCAGGGTTTGCACATGTAAATGCACCATGCTCGATTTAACTACTGTGGATGACATACATTTTATGGTTTGTTAGGTGTCTCTTATAGACTCTGGTAGCCATCTGTTCTCTTTCTTCTGCTGACGAAGTAAGCCACGACCACAATGACGATGAGGATGATCAGCACCACACCAACGGCAATAGCCACCTGATAGTTTGGTTGGTCGGCCTTGCACAGATCAGCTAGAGAAACAGCATCACAAGCCAGATTATTCAAATAGATTTACACAGATAAGTCATACAGCGAATACGGTGAAGCGATTTACACTGACACTGTGATGCTCTAGGACATGTTCTTACTAGTACACTGTGCATTAGTTTAATGGCTGCTTCCACAGCTTAGGTGAAAACAAATGCCTAAACAGATCAATAAAACCCAACGTTGCTATGCAGAAACACTTTTGTTGTCAGTGCCTACAGGTTATGTTGTTAAATTCTGCTTTATTTAAAGAGAAAACAAAATGTTATATTTATAGACGTGACTGTTTGTGAACCTTTGTTTCAAGCTAAAGTTCTGCTTAATTGTTTTGAATTTGGTCTCTTGCTAATGAAAACATAAGTGAAACGCATTTAAAAATACCAAAGGAGTCAATTTCACATAATATTATTAATATTATTTCACCTAAATGCCATATTAACTCATTTCTTTAGCTTGAACGTGTTGTTTGTTTGATGTTCTAATGCCATGTCAGCATTACTGGTTGGACGGAGCATGTCTAATCAGACACAGGGAGGACATGCAAACTCCACACAGTTAAAGGTGCATATCGAACCTGGGATCTCAACCACTTGGCCAGCGTGCAACAATTTTTTGTAGCCTTCTTCAGAACTGTGTCATCACACAATCCTGTCTCGGATCTCCTGAGCACTTCTTACCTCCTCATGACTTGCTTTTTGCTCCTTATACAGGCAGATGCGCGTCTTTCAAAATCATGTACAATTAACTAAACTTTTTTAACCACAAATTGACTCTGATCAAGATATAGAAACATCCCAAAGATAATTTGGAAGGATCAAGAGAATTCCAGAGCTAAATTTCAAGTGTATCTCCATATGAAATTTTACTTGTTCTTTTTTTAATACATTTGCTGAAATGTATAAAATTCTGTTTTCACTTTCTCATTTCTCAGGTGTTGGCCCAGAGCCTGTCCCAAAATTCGCAGAATGCAGACAAAGCTACATAACCTTATCATCCCATTTTCAGTCAAGGGTTCAAACCTAAGTCCTCAGAAAATGTTTCCAGCAGCTGTCTCTCAAGTCACAAAAGCTACTCATAATACGTTAATATTGTTTTTATTGTAAGCAAATACCACTTCAAAGTTGACACTTTCAGTAATAACTGTATTTTGCAAACCTAAAGCCTGGAAAAAGCATATGATACATTAAAATAGTTGAATGCATATGCTACTTACGTGGGCCAAACTGGTTGTTGCTGATGTTAAAAGCCTGCATCCTTTGGCTGCTGAATTTTAGGTAAACACCTTCACCCATAAAGACTGACTCTGACTTGCAGGAGTAAGAATGACTTGCTGCCACACTGAAAAGCTGTACTGAGCCATTATTCTTATCCACCCTGTTTTGCTCTGCAGAAAGAAACACAGTTCAAGTTGAAGCATGCCTGCATGGTTTAAGTTTTTAGCTAGCATTTAAAATAGTTCAAATCATGTATACTTGTTCTGTAACAGTTGTTTATTGAAGAATGTAATCAAATCAATATTTCATCATCTCTTCCCATTAAAATCCAGCATTTGTTTTTTGAGTTTGTCATGCAGAACATTTCACTGATTGTGAGAATGTGATGCAATGGCTCTTTTTGCTTTCTTTGTTCCTCCAGTGTACAGTGGGGAAAATAAGTATTTGCGCTACACTGACAATTTTGAAAGTTTTCTCACCTACAAAGAATTTAGAGGTCTGTCATTTTAATCATAGGTACACTACAACTGTGAGAGACAGAACTGTAAAAAAAAAAATCACACTGTATTATTAAAAAAAAAAATTTATTTGCATTTTTTTGCATACATATTTGATCACCTACCAACCAGCAAGAATTTCACCTGTTTGAATCAACCCGTTTCAGCATTCAATCAATCACACTCCTAGCTTTCCACCATGCCCAATACCAAATAGGTGTCTTTGAATAGCAGGGACAACATTTTACACCTGCACAAGGCTGGGATGGGCTACAGGGAAATAGGTAATCAGCTTGGTGAGAACTGTTGCACAATTATTAGAAAATGGAAGCAACACAATATCTCAGTCTGGGGCTCTATGCAAGATCACACAGGGGACCACAGTCTCAAAGATGACCGTTAGTAAGACACAAGGTTTCCCCTGCTCACTCCAGCAAATGTCCATCTGGGTGAACCAGAGGAGGCATGGGAGAAGGTCATGTGGTCAGATAATACCAAAATAGAGATTTTTGGTATGATCTCCACTCACCATGTTTGGAGGAAAAAGAAGGACAAGTCAAAGAATGCCGTCCCAACGATAAGCATGGGGGTGGAAACATCACACTTTGGGGGTACTTTTCTGCATAATGGACAGGACAACTGCACCATATTGAAAGGAGAATGGATGGGGTCATGTATCACAAGATCAACCACCTTTTCTCAGTAAGAGCATTGAAGGTGGGTCATGGCTGGGTCTTCCAGCATGACAATGACCAGAAACATACAGCCAGGTCAACTAAGGAGTAAGAGGCATTTCCAGCATGTTATTGCAAACAAATATCTGTATCAAATATTAAGTTCTGTTTTTCTATTGTATCAAATCCTTATTTCATGCAATAAAATGCAAATTAATTATTTAAAAATCATACAATGTGATTTTTTTAGATTCTGTTTCTCACAGTTAAAGTGTACCTACAACAGAAATTACAGCTCTCTCTATTCTTTGTGGATGGGAAAAGCTTATTTTCCCCATTGTATGCGCTCTCAAGCTGGTTTACATTGCATCAACTTCTCAGTGTTTATTTACAAGACAATGGTGAGATGCTAGAAAACAATCTGAGGAACATTTTTATTTTAAGTAAAACATCTTATTTATGCTGCCTAGACTGAAAGCAGCCAATGTCAGTCACCTTTACATTAAAGTAAATGCAACAATGTCAGTTGCTAATTGATAAAGAAGGTTAATAAAATTAATCAAGTTTCAGGTAGTTATATTGTTTTCACTGCACTTTGGTTAATCTGATGAAAGACATTTTAATTCAATTGTCTTGACATTGTGTATGTGACAAAAACTTAAATGATATGATATATATATATGATATAAATATGATATGCACCACAGTATTACAGTACATTAGTCTTACATTAACACAAGAAGAAGTGCATACCATCAAAAGGTATTTTATGAGGTTACAAATAAATATCAAATCACACAAAAGCTTACTGGAACTGAGAATCATTTTGTCAAATCACTGTGCTTGAGCTTCATGTGACTCTCAAACTTGTTAGTCAGGCTTCTTGAAACTAAAAGACAGTTGCTCCTACCTCCAGCCTTGAATGTGTAGGTTATGTTGACAGTCACAGCACTGACATAGACCATCTTTGTGGTGTCATTCTGGTAAATCAATATGGGGATGTGTTAAATAACAACACAATACAAAAACCATGCACAGATATATACGAACATGCACACACAAAGGCACACTGACAGACTTTGTAAGAGGCATCTGAATCACAGGATGATTCATATCAAAAGAGCACTTCATAATTCATGTGACAATGACTTGTTTATTTTAGACAATTCACATAAAAAGTAAGTTGTGTGTGCATTACAGGATTAGCAGATCCTTACTCAAGGGGCTAATTTATGCTCCCTGATTTATGAAACAGATAAGTTATATTTTTATACCCTTAATCTACATCTACATTAATCTATAGTTACATCAATCTTACATTTACATTAATCTATAGTTACATTCATAATTGCAAATTTTTTGACCAACCAACATCTGGCTGCTCAGCATCTGCGGGAGTGTACCATACTACATATCACTTGCCTGAGTTAAATTCTTAATTCTAAATTCAGAATGCAGGTTTGTTTGTTTTTTCCAATAAACCTGCACTCAATACACCCTGCCGACAAAGTTAAAACAGAATTTTAATGAATTTTTGCAAATTTATTGAAAAGGTAAAATATTGCATTGGCATAATTATTTAGACCATTTACTCAGTATTTAATTCACAATCACAGCCTCCAGTCTTCCTGAGTGATGCAAGGTTTCCGCCTACAATCAAGGTGCAGAAACATCTCAGCGAAATAGGTGGCCCCCAGAGCTAAATTTTAAGTGTCATAGGAAAGGGTCTGAAAACTTATGTGCATGCTAACTTTTAGTACTTCTGCTGGCCAAATTGCTTGAATTGTAAGACTGTGCAAGTTGTAAGTCGCTCTGTATAAGGGTGTCTCCTAAATGCTGTCAATGTAGTTTTTCATTTTGATAAATATGCAAAGATTCTGTTTTCACTTTATCATTATAGGGTATTTGAGTGTGGAATGACAAGGAAAAGCTTTCTTTTTTATTTTAGAACAAGGCCTCAACATAAGAAAAAGTGAAAGGGGCCTTCTGAATCCATTGTATACGTGTGTGTGTGTAACTGATTATAAACAATTATAAGCAGTACAGATGCGATAAGTATTACGGGCACCTCTAGATGCAGGATATAGTATAAAAGAAGAATAGCGTATGCCATCTATGCTGAGCTTATCTGTCAGCTGGTTTTCACTATGCTGCCTATGAGGCAGAGACAAATAGCAGATTTAGCAGTCTACTTCCTTTTTAAAAACGATACTTCCTCTTTATACATGGTCATCTAACAGCACCTAATCCACACCTTCAACAATCAAAGTACAATTCCACTGATGTGTTTTAACAATGTTATTTAAAATATGGATTCATTTATATACAACCAATACAAGATACAATGTAAATACTTTAATCTTTTGTATTAATAGCAAGAAAACTACACATTGATTTACTGAGTTACCTACCCTGGTGAAGCTCAATGAGATTATTCCTTCAGCTAAATTAAGCTGGAGAAAGGCAGAAGTATCACATTTTCCAGTAGGATTTGTAGTATTTGGCTGAACAACATAGGTCCCTGCAACCTACAAATGCATATGAGCAGAAAGAGACATCATATGCAAAGCATGTATGCAAAGGAAGGTAAGTTTAGATATAAAATTGAAAGCAGCATGGTTTGCTGTTACATGGGCTAACTACATCACTGAAGATCTTTAAAAACGAGTCCATTAATCTGCATCTTCCAGTACACATTTGTTAATGCTAACAACTTGTCATGGTGGTTTGGTAAAGTACTGAATACTGATCACTACCCAATATCTTATTTCACCTCTATATCAGGCTCCTTACCTTGCTGTTGTTGACCTGGATCTGGATCCCAGCCTGGACCATAATACAGATCTGCTTCCCATCACTAATGTTATAGTTGCCTACTGGGATATTTGTTGGTGTTGGCTGAGGGGTGGGTGCTGCTGTTGTAGTAGTTGTTGTATTTGGAGAAGATGTGGGGGTTGTAGTCATGTTGGCAGTTGTAGTATTTTGTTGACTTGGGGTGGTGGTAGTTATATTGGCAGTTGTAGTATTTTGTTGACTTGGGGTGGTGGTAGTTATATTGGCAGTTGTAGTATTTTGTGGACTTGGGGTGGTGGTAGTTATATTGGCAGTTGTGGTATTTGGAGAAGCTGTAGAAGTGGTTGTTGTGGGTGGAGCAGTGGTGGTCTTAGATGCATTTGGTGTTGTTGGCATAGAAGTTGTGACAAACGGAGCAGGGGGCAGCATGCTGGCGGGTGGTTTAGCACGGCGACCATCTCCTTGAGCTGAAGTGAAAACTGAGTAAGGACAGAGAGTGCTTTAAGGCGTCTTGGCTCTTTATATAAAGTGAAAATACAATGCTTTAAATGTAGCACAGTCAACTCGGGACAAAAAGTGACGTCCAAAAACAAAATGAACAAAAGTAGTAGCATAAACATATAGTACTAAAAGATGATTTCCAAACTAGAAAATAGCCTGAATCTAATGAAGGCAATCTGTTTTTAAATTAAAGTGTGTAGGCTATTTGGCAGTGTATTACAAAGTACAGGCACGACCTCAGTCAGGTGACAATTCAACACATGCTATATATCGAAACTTAAACAGGCTTGTTGCTGCACGTTTAAGTACGTTTAATATCAACAGGCCTGTTTTGAAATTAATTACGAAAATATTTGTATTTGTCGAAATGAAGAGGACTAGACTATATATGGCTTAATTACATACTTCTCTAATCTGTAACAAGTGAACATTTAACCGAGGTTCAAAGTATCAGTATATATATCCGGGCTATAGAAAACGCAGAGTGCAGGAAAAAAAACTAAATGTCTATCTTGTCTTCTTTCCCGCTTTTCGGGAAAGGTAAAGTACGCAGATGTATTAGTGTTTTCCCCCGAAAATTAGTCAAGTAAACGGCACGTATAAGTCATCTGAGTTTACTTTAAAAAAAGTCTTCTCGCCTTTACCACAAATCCATTCGCCTTGATTTAAACAAAAAGAAACGCTGTATTTACCTGCAGCCAGGAGAAGAGCAGTCACTACTAAACATGCGGATCCAAGTTTCATTTTTGCCGTCTGCTAAAACTGACTGTAACTGACTGTAAGTCTTGTATTTGTTTAGTACTGAGTTGAAGGGCGGTTAGTCGGTGCACCTCTAGAAGCTCATGTGGCCGTGCTAGACTGACAGAAACGAAACCAGAAAAAACAGAGGAAGTGAAAATTTGTCACGTTACCCAATCTGGAGTTCAAACAGAAGGTTCAGATTGAGACTGGCTTTAAGCACTGCCATTGGTCTCTCTGTCTGTCTCTCTGTCTCTCTCTCTGTCTCTCTCTCTGTCTCTCTCTCTCTCTCTCTCTCTCTCTCTCTGTCTCTCTGTCTCTCTCTCTGTCTCTCTCTCTCTCTCTCTCTCTCTCTATATATATATATATATACTGCTCACCAAAATTATGAGATATTTCCGTTTAATAAGCATTTAAATAAAAGAAACATTTGATTTTATTTCACAAGATAATCAGAAAAGCAAATGAAAAGTCAATGAAAGTTGTTTGATTACGAAAATTAGATGAAAACTGATATACTGACTTAAGTAAGTAAGTGATATATTCATGGGGGTGAACAGAAGCATGTTAAACTAGATGAGAGTGCCACACAAATACTGATCAGTAGAGTGTATGGTCAACCAAAACTGACAAAACACTGACAGTGAAGAGGCATGGACAAAATCAGATTGTCCAGCTGTTCTTGTGGGACCTTTTTGTATTAATTTGGAAATATCCCCTCATTTTTGTCAGACATAGGACAATGCTTTGAAGCTTCTGTGTGAAAGCATAAAACTTTCATAAAACACAATGTCAAATATGAGTCATTATTAGAATACTGTGCCTTTGGGCCTCGTAACTTTTAATTCTTTGTACTATTTGTCATATTTATAAGACTACACAGTATACAGAAAACACATTTGCCCAGCTTAATCACGTTTTATTTTGCAACAACAATCCAACATTTTCTGCTGCAACCAGAAATTGTGTCCACCCTCCCATGGACATAAACAATAAAATATAAATCATGTTTCTAAAGTGTTGTAAGGACTACAGAGTCATTTGTCATTTTTAAAATCTATTTTGTTACTTATTTTATTACTAACTTAAATTGCATTACTTACTTAATTTTGCTCTTACTTTAATATACTTAATTTACTTAGTTTTACTTAATTAACATCTAGACCACCCATGAAGGATGGCTCCCTTTTTAAGTCTTGGTCCTCCCAAGGTTTCTTCCTTCTACTTTCAGGGAGTTTTTCCTTTCCACTGTTGCCCTAGGTTTGATCAACTTGGGATTGACCTTTTTAAGATAACTTAAGATTGTAAAGCTGCTTTGAGACAATGCTCCATTGTAAAAAGCGCTATAGAAATAAATTTGATTTGATTTGATTTGTGGATAGATATTGCAGCCCATTTACAACAGGAAGTCTCTTAGCCCCTCACAACTTTCCCTAATTCTGTATTTAAATGTAAATGTGTAAATGCCTTTGTGAATGTTATTGTTTAGTTTTATCCCTAAGTATTCATCAGCAATACACTAACCCAAGATATAACAATGTCAGAAAAGCAAAGGGCCTACCCCTCACGTATATTCAAGTGTGTCAGGTTCTTAATTTTAATCCCATGTCTGACACTGAAATTTTACTGCAAAATCATTCATGTAAACAATGCAATGACATATAAAAATCGCTTTTCTAATCTACATTCAACCAAATGACAATTAATAGCAATCTATATTAAATTTATTTCATAGCATACTATAGTATAGTAGATGTCTTCTTTGTGTTTAATTGAACTTTGTGTAAATATGTTTTACACTCAAATATTTAAGAAATATGCATCAGTCAAATGTGAAACAATCCTTTTAAGTACATTTTACTTCCTAGTTGTAACATCAAGTAGCTGTATCAAGAGATGAATACCTATGCATGACACTATAGCTTTTGTCACACCATATTATCAGAAGTGATTTCTTATTAATTACGAAGACAAATACCACAGTCATGTGAAAAATACGTGGGTGTTTACCAAAGTAAGCCAACTGATGAACAAATGAAGAAGTAGTTTTGATGATTACTCTCTTTGTAAGCCATTCATGTGACAAGTGACAGGAAAGCCTGGTTGCAAAATGTTACTGCTACTAGCAGCCACCACCACGCACGTCATGGGACACGTAACGTAATAAGAAATAATACAGTTTCCCAAATGTTTAAGACCTAGCCACAGTATTTTATAACATTAAGGCCATGTTCAAATTCTCCAACAATAAATTACATTCAGGATATAGACCATACCAGTTTAATTATACATTTAAACTTGACCATCTTCATTATAACCTCAGAACCATGTGACCAACAGAGGAACACCACAAAAAGGTTCCCATGGCTAAAAAAAAAGTAGTTGATTTTTTTATTATTTCCATTTGCATCGAGGTACTTCCTCTGCAGCCATTTTAAGATTTTAACCTCTGCCCCTTAAACTGCCCTAAATGAACCTATTGGCCTCTCTCGTCTTCATCACTACTACTAGAGTCGCCAAACAGTTTGTCCTGGTGAGCAGTTTTAGCTGATTTGGTAGCTTCTTGCTTGCAGAGCTTCATCGTGATGAGAGTGGCAGTGTCACTGAAACCCAAATGGAAAGTGCACGTTTCATCATCCACTACACTCACACACTTAATTCTGGAGTCTGGCGTGAAGACTGATAATACTGTCCCAGCATCCAGGTCCCACACACTTGCTTCACCTGCAGGAGTGTTGAGAGTTACTTGGTTTGCTGTTTTCGCTCATATATATATATATATATATATATATATATATATATATAAAGGACTTTTTATTTAAAAAAAAAACTGAATAATGAAAACTTCTGTAGGCTATAGTGGTAAATATTTAGTGTGACCTCCAATTACACTGGACCAATAGCAGCATCTGGAAGCTTTATCAGGATTTCAAGTTAATCCTTCTGGCCTAAGACTTATAGAATTTTAGATATAATTATATATACACAGCATGCATAAACAATATGTATATACAGTATTTCTACACAGTACACAGTCCAGTACATACTCCAATTCTATTATATATAACATAATACAATATTTTATAGTGCTTGGAGCTGTGATGGAATAGTCACTTCACCAGGGGTGTGTTTGATAACATAGATAACAACTATGCTTATTGGAATTGCACACCATAGTGTGCTCCAATACTACATATCTGTGAGTGGCAAAAAGTATGTAAACTTCTGGGATAAGCAAATAATATGAACGTGAAATTAGACTTTGGTATTCAATAAAACGGATGGCAATCAGGTGTGAGTGGGTGTCCTGCTGTATTAACATAGCAGAGATCTATACATGTGTTATTTTAGCAACACACATTTGTGGAAATGTATTATGGCACAAACAAATGACATTTCTGAGGACCTCAGAAAAAGAGCTGTTGATGCTCATGAGGCTGGAAAGGGTTACAAAGTCACCTCTGTGGCTCCACCAATCCACAGTCAGACATATTGTGTTCAAATTGAAGTAATTCAAGACCATTGTGACCCTGTCCATGAGTGGACAACCAACAAAGAGCACTCCAAGAGCAATATATGTAATAGCCTGTGATATCACAAAGGAATACAAGGTAACTAATCAACCAAAGGCCTCTTTTACATTGGCTAATGTTAATGTCCATGAGTCTACCACAACATAAATTCATATCACTGGTACTGCAGCCTGTAAAAATACCTAGCACATGAAAGTCATGTGGTAAAAACCAAAGGTTAACACCGGTTTATTAGCCTAGTTCTACACAATAGTTTCTCACAAGAGTTACTAAAACAATCTTTAGAGTGGAATCAGATGTACATTATAGTTCAAAGTAGATAGTAGCTCTGTAAATGTTTAAGCCTGCCCATTGGTAATAGAGATAAGAGACAGACATCATGTCACAACTGACTTTATTAGATCAACTGTCTTGGGCAACTCTCAACAAATGCTTCGTTTCATGTCCAAATGAAAAGAGGTTTACACACCTGCAGGACACTTACATATCATATATATATAAATAGTTTATTTGCACAAGTAGTGCTTATTTACTGACTTTTTACTGTACTCAGAGATGGAATTACATGAGAATGTTTTCATTTGCAAGTGTTCTTCTGGTAAGTCAGGATTTAGAAATAGCCACTTTAGAAGCTAACAGCTTACAAATGCATTGTATCAATATGTGTATCTCTGACAAAGGAGTTTATTTCCACCAACAAATCCTTACAGAACGTTTCTAGTTCTGAAATATTATTGGGTCATCTTGCAAATGTTATAATATTTATATTTGTTCCCTGCAGTGGTTTAGCTAACTTCTTTTCATTTAGAAACAAGTCTGCAAATTATATCACTTAATACACAAAAAAACGGGCACGATAATACCTGCCAGTAAAATGGCTTTGTGTCCGCCTTTAGTGATGTAAAGATGGCTGGAAACACTCAGCTTTAAGCTTCCATATCCTTCAATGGTTTTGTGTTTTCTCCTAAAAGGCTCCCACACTTTTATTCTGAAGAAGAAGTAGTCAAATCAAAAAGTAAACCAAAACTTTACTCAAGATTCAGAAATGACAGTCCACAATACCATGACATTGTATTAAAATAATATAGAGTGAATTCTGGACTTTCCTGCAGTATGTTATAATTAATGTCAGTATAATATAATGTCATGTCATGTCATATCAGTGCAACCTGCAGTTATCACGTACTTGTTAGTGTTTACAATACCAAAGGCTATTCTGCTGGCATCATCCATAATGGCCACACAACAAATCCCAGGTTCATTTTTCAGTCTCTTTTGCACCTGGACAAACATTTAGACACAACAAGTGTAGTCTAAAAAGCATATAACCTGTTTTATAACCTGACTGTTTTTAGACTAACTCTAAATTTATGTAGTTATGGTCTGTCATTAATAAAAAACATAGTACAGTCCAAAAGTATAAAATTTAGATTAGATTAACTGTTTTTTCAACAGTATAATGAGTATATATGTAGTAAAATATATTGTTGAGAATTTTGAGAAATTGTCCTATGCTCCATAGTATACATAGTGTACCACTGCAAGCAAATATCCCATATTTCTGGATGTATTATAATAATTATATATGGACATTGTGCCATTGCTTAAACAATGGTATATGAAACCTAATCTTATGGTGGCCTAAAGCTTTTGCACATTACTGTACATTTATTATTACTGAAGTTTCTCACATTATTGGACATGACCTTTAATCCCAAATATTAGCCTACCTTGGCATGTTGCGTTTCCCAGAGTGTGAGGTACGGGGTTTGCTGTGATTCATTGTAATTACAGATGACCAAGTGGTTTCCTGAGTGTGTAATTGCGGCAGTACGAAGATCTAGAAGGGAGCAGTGATCTTCAAGTGTATGTAGGTGCTCCCGAGAAACTATGCTGAAGACATTTAAGTGATGGGCAAAGTAAGAGCATACTACCACCTGACCAAGGGAAAGAAAGCTGTGTTATCAGACTTTAAGCAGGCATTTTTTAACTACAACTGTTTTTCCTAAAAGTACATTTTCATCTCCACTGAGGAGGTACTGGTCAATAGAGTTGTATTTCTCCCTCTCAAAGCATCGCTGCATCTCTTTCTCTTTCTTCTCCAACTTTGCCATCTCCCTCCTCTTCCTGAGAGTCTGGTTCTCTGAGCAGCAATCCAATGACATCAGCAGGCCTGTAAAATAACACAAAAAAATCCAGAAAATACCCAGCTATTGAAGGGACAAATAAGACTATTGTGTTGTTAATTATGTTGCTGTCTCATTTCCCATTTTTAAAAGAAATCCAGAGCTCTCAGTATCAGCTGATTGACCAGAAACAGAAATGATGGCAGTTCCCTGTAAGCAGCAAACTGACATGTCACAAGTAATTGTGAATGAGCTGCATCAAGTCAGTTAACATCAGTGTATGGTATAAAAACACATAACTTAAATGGATCTGAAAATGCCTTACATTCATACAAAGTTTTAGGAGAATATGAGATCTAATTTGACACAAATTGTTCCCTGTATTATTAAATTGTATTATTAACTGCATGTTAAAGCAAATAATAATAATCAGGCAAACACGTGGCAGCAACTTCAGAAACTGCTGATCTACTGGAATTCTCACATGCACTCTTCTCCAGGGTTTACAGAGAATTGTTGATGACAGAGGTCAGATGAGATTTTCCAGATAGGAACAAGCTGATAGTAGGTAACAGTTACAACCAAGGTATGCAGAAAAGCATCTCTGAGAACACAACACATTGAACCTAGAAGCAAATGGGCTGCGTCAGCAAAAGACCAGGCCGAGTACCACTCTCGATTTCTGAGAGCATTTCATTTCAGCATTCATATGGTATGGTCAGAATTTGGTGTAAACATAAAAGCATGGATCCATCCTGTATCAATGGTTCAGGCTTCTGGTGCTATTGTAATGGTGTGGGTGAACATTTCTTGGTACACTTTGGGCAACTTAATACCAATTAAGCATTGTTTACACACCAGAGCCTATCTGAGTATTGTCGCTGGCCATGTCCATCCCTTTATGAAAAAAGTGTGCCATGTTCTGATATCTACTTCCAGTAAGATAAAGCGCCATATCACAAAACTTAAATCATGACAAACTGTTTTTTGTACATGACAATGAGATCACTGTAGTCATTTTACCCCCACAGTAACTAGTGCAGCTGACAAATATGCAGCAACTGTGTGATGCTATCAGATCAATGTGGACAATATGTCTGAGGAATGTTTCCAGCTCCTTGGTGAATCTATGCCACAAAGAATAAAGGCATTGCTAAAGGCACACTGAGGTCCAACCTTGGTGTACCTAATAAAGTTGCTGGTGCTTGTATTTACTACATACATTAATAGATTAGATTAGATTAGATTCAGCTTTATTGAATCTAATCTAATCTAATCTAATCTATTAATGCATGTCTTGTATTTACTACATACATTAATAGATTAGATTAGATTAGTTTCAACTTTATTGAATCTAATCTAATCTA
>JAUZSU010141024.1:0-15549 GCA_034780255.1 Parotocinclus maculicauda | reverse complement strand
AGAGAGACAGACAGAGAGAGAGAGAGAGAGAGAGAGAGAGAGAGAGACAGAGAGAGAGAGATAAAGAGAGACAGACAGAGAGAGAGAAAGAGAGACAGACAGAGAGAGAGAGAGAAAGAGAGACAGACAGACAGAGAGAGAGAAAGAGAGACAGACAGAGAGAGAAAGAGAGACAGACAGAGAGAGACAGAGAGACAGACAGAGAGAGACAGAGAGACAGACAGAGAGAGAGAGAAATGGTCTTAAAAACAACCATTTAATCCTAGGTGATTTAACCTATAAATGCAGAAAAGAACAAACCAGTGACAGGGAGAGTTATATAACAAAAAGAACAGATATGTACTTTAATCGACGTTTTAAGATGCTCCTAGAACACAATATGCAACGTAAAAAAAAAACGATTCGGTCCACAAGCATGAATCATGGCAGAATCATTTTGTTAAAGTAATCGGATCTCGTCAGGGATGAAAACAGGACTGGTTTGATTATATCTGACATTAGATCCACATCTGAAAGCAAAAGGACCAGGACGTGGGTTATGGAGTGACTCTAGGTCGGCGTAATTAAAAAGAATTCCGTTTTCTTTCCGTTAAACGTTGTGATCGGACGGTTTTTAGAAGCTGTTTGGTCGTATTTTTATTTGCGTATAACGCACAATACGTATCTATACGCTCCTTAAAACTGAAATCAGACCACCATCCAAAACTGTACGCCTGCTCTGAGCTGGCTGTAACCGGTGCGGACTACTGCTGTAGCCCACCCGCCTCAAGGTCGGATGTGTTGCGCATACACAGATGCTCTTCTGCACGGCTCTGCTTTAAATTGAATCCAAAGCAGCACTAGTGTCTGGGGGGGAAAAATGCACCGAAGAATAAGCAGTGCTTGGGAGGCTCCTTTTGACCCTTTTCGGCCTGCGCACACGGCCTGCTTTATAAAACTGCAGGTCCCTGCAGGAACCCAAACAAGCAAGCAAACCATGAAAGGACTGACCATGACGTAAACAAGGTGAAGCAATGAAGGAGATGTTTTTAAAATAGTAGTACACAGTGAGTGAACTCCAGCAGCACTGCTATGTCTGATCCACTCATGCCAGGACAACGCACTAACTCACCCCCACCACATCAGTCTTCAGTCTCTCCTTAAAGAATGACCTGACCTGATTTTTTATGGGCGTACTGGTCAAGGTCCAGTGGGTCAGTCCAATAATGGTCCTTAACCCAAGATCTGGACTGGACTGGCCCGGATTGTACAGACTACGTTTGTCTTAGTGTTAGTTAGACCGGATTTACCTGCCCTAAAGAAAAGGCTTCTGAAGGACCCTTAAAAATAGGAAAGCCAGGCGCACCCTGGACCGAAATCTAGTTGGGCAGAGCGCCCTCTTCACGATGGGTTAATCATCAAAGCGTGTTTTTTTACAAGGTTAGGGTTAGGGTTTTGCGTTATCCTGTATCCCATGAATCATCTGCCATCATGAACGCACCTTCATCCCACCCGGTCATGATGTTTCATCATGATTCAGAGGAATTTGATTCAGCGCCTGTTTGTTTCTTTTCAAAATGCTTTCAGTCGGCTCCGTAGGTTCAGAATGTCACATCTCAGCTCGTCACAAGCTAACTGAATTACCTTGATCAGGCGCTCTTTGAGAAGTCATTACATATCTCTCGCCTCTCGCCTTTTTGGGAAAAAAACCAGGCTCCTGCCAAGGACAGACGGTGCTGGCGGTCCGTCTGCTGCCATGATGCCGGAGCGAAGGAAATCAATTATCAGAGAATCTCGTTCTGTATCTGAGGCTCATTTGCATGTAAGATTGTAACGAGGCCTGGTGCTTGGCTTAAGATGATCGATGTGTGAATGCAGAGATGCTCTACAGTAAGAAACCAATTTTCCCAAAGCCCTAACCCACCAGTGGGGCTAATCAGACTACATTTATCTTTCAGCCGGACCCCGTTTGTCTCTGAGCTCATGAAATGAACGAGCGTTTGCTGGTAAAGCCTCATAATTGGTGTAACAAAGGACCAGAGCAAATCCTCACCGTGGAATAAGGGGGTTACTGTTCGACCAAAGTCAAATTTACTAGATTATTAATTTATTATTGCTGAGCAGAACGGCAGACAAGCCAAGCAAATACAGGCACTACATTTCCCACAATGCTCAGCGACTTTCCAAAAGCTTAAATGCTTTAAGTCAGTTGTGGGCATCCACAGATGTAAAAAAAAAAAGTCAGCTAGCGTTGTTTTGGTAAATCTGAGCATGAGACCAGACTGTACGGAAATGAAGACTGAGGTGTTTATATCAGGACTGAGGTGTTTATATTAGGACTGAGGTGTTTATATCAGGACTGAGGTCTTTATATCAGGACTGAGGTCTTTAAATCTGGACTGAGGTCTTTATATCAGGACTGAGGTCTTTATATCAGGACTGAGGTCTTTATATCAGGACTGAGGTGTTTATATTACGACTGAGGTCTTTAAATCTGGACTGAGATCTTTATATCAGGACTGAGGTCTTTAAATCTGGACTGAGGTCTTTATATTAGGACCGAGGTCTTTATATCAAGACTGAGGTCTTTATATTAGGACTAAAGTCTTTATATCAGGACCGAGGTCTTTAAATATGGACTGAGATCTTTATATCAGGACTGAGGTCTTTAAATCAGGACCGAGGTCTTTATATCAGGACTGAGGTGTTTATATAAGGAGGACTGAGGTTTTATTTACGCTCTGATATGACACAGTCCAGCACATTTTCTTAAACCATTAACAAACCAGTTAAGTTCTGAGATTTTAAAAATGGAAGGGATCATCTAAGGTGCTTAAACTTATGCAACATGCAACCTCTAATTCCTCCAATGTGTTTTTAAATGTAATCTTATTTGGACTTTTTTCACTACATTTTGTACAAAACGTTAAAAATCTTTAGCCCCAAAGGGACTGGCATTCGAAACAGATCTCATTACCTCTTTGGCTTTCCGGTGTCGTTCCTTGGCCTCTCCGTGCCTGTCCTTCTCTTTAACCTCTTCTGCTGGATGGCTGGAGTAAGAGACCGTCCTCCAGTCGCGTGGAGAGTTAGTGATGCTGGCCACTTTGGACTCGGTGGCGCTGTTTTCCTCCGTCAGCGACCTGGACGACCTGCGGGTGAACATGCTCTTCTTAAGCGCCTTGACCCGGAGGCTTTCGCTGCCGCTGGCATCCGAGCAGCACCAGTCGGCGTTGGTGTCCACTTTGACGTTGTGCCCGGTGGTGTGGCACTGGAACATGTGCGGCGAAAGGTTGACGTCGTTGTCGCTCGGCTTCCCGTTGGCGTCCGGCTCCTGGATCTTCTCGTCCAGCTTGGTGAGCTTGGTGAGGACCTGCGAGATCTCGCCTCGCACCCCCGACAGGGATTCCAGCTTCTTCTCGATTTCACCGATCCTGAGCACCAGCTTGCACACGCTTGCTTTGAGCTCATCGTCCGAGTTCTCCAGAGTGAGGAACAGACGGTCCAGCTTGCTGGAGGACTTGCCCAGTTTGATGGTGTTGCGATCCGGGGAGCTATCTCCATCCGATTTGGTGACCTGAGACAGCGAGCCGTTGCTGTTGTAGCACGACGACTGGGTTATTCCCAGGGAGTCGCAGATGCTCATATCGTCCAGGAAACGAAAGATGTCACTGATGTCATCGCTGATGATCTCACTGTCCTCGTTGGGCGGTTTGAAGGGTGGCCTCTCTGCGTATTTGTTGTGCATGGCGTAGTCTTTGAGCTTCCTTTGCTCGGACTCTGTCTGGGTCCCAACGCTAAGGCCGTTGTCCAGGTTCGTAGCCTGGATGGAGGGACAGTTGACGCTCTTGTCTCGATATCTCTTTCCACCTTCTCTCTTGTCAGAGCTCGGTCCACACGCGACCGATGTCATGTCCTTCATCTTTGGTCCACTGGACTTCTTGGAGAATCCCGACGGCGAGGCGGTGGGCTTCTCTTTGGCGAAGTGCTGCTCGCGGTCCATCACGATGTTGTGATGATTGTCTACTGGCACCTTATGGGTCAGGAAGGACCTTTCAAATTCAGGTCCCTCGTCTGCATTCAGGCTCAAGCTCTTGACCGGCCAAGCAGGCTGCCTGGTCGGCTTCCCGGAAGTCCTCCTGGTGTTGACGCACTCAGTGACCGTGGTGGGTCCGAAATAGGTGGACGCCTGCAAGTCGTCCAGACTCTCGTGCTTGACACGCGATTTGCTCTGAAGGGGCGAGCCGACCGGCTCAAAGTACGGGTTGCTGTAGGGCAGCTCGAAGCTGTGATTAAAAAACGTGGGCGGCTTGTGCAGCTCCCTCCGGTGGTAATCTCCGCCGTGTCTGGGGCCGGGGCTGGGTCTGGGTCTGGACTCCACGGAGATCACCTGGGGAGAGAAGGCGACCAGGTTGTGAAAGTCCTCTTTGAAGATATTCCGCTTCTGGACGCACGAGTGCACGGTGAAGGGCTCCGAGTTGGGCAGGTAGACGTCCTTGGCGCCGGGGTTGACGTGCAGCGAGTCGTGGTCGGTGGTCGACTCGCTGTCGATGTCCATGGGGAAGTAGGTGCTCTGCATCTCACACGGAGGGGGACTGGCACTGGCGTACTGGGGCAGGTGCTGCAGCTTATCCAGCGACGCTGCTCTATATTTCAGATCCTTGCCCACTCCCAGGAGGAAATTGGGTTCTGAAGAAGGTATAAACGGCTGACAGCTGTTGCACTCCGATTTGGGACAGGGCGAATTCCGGGCCGCCTGATGACCCCTTCTGTGAGGGCGATCGTACGACCTGTCGCAGTCGTTGTACTTATTATACACATCCGTATCCGACCTGCACGACTCGAACGACTGGTTCTTATGGAACTTGTGCCTGTGGCCGACCGGCAGCTTGTCTTTGGCCGTCCCGCCGTTCATCTGGATCAGGTTGAACATGGTCACGATATCCGCCGCCACCATCAGCTTCTTGGACTGCTGATCCTCCACCGAACATCTCATTTTATCCTTAAACAGGGTGGCTGGAAAGCTCGGGTCCAGACACGCCGTGTAGAACAGCAGGCTCCTCAGCTTGGCCAGATGAACCAGGTCGAAACGAGCGCACAGGGACTTGCAGAGATCCTGATAGGACACGCTGCTGTACTTAGTGTCCAGTTCCTCCAGGATCCGGACCAGGAACGCCGAGTATTCCGGCACCGCGTCCATGACGGCGAGCCGAATCTTATCTTACAGAGGAGACGGAGACGGAGACGGAGACGACCTGCACGACGGGAAGGAGATCAGTGACACGGACAGATGCCGACAGAGGGAAACTAAGAGCCCGCTCCTAAAACCCGGACCCCAGGGGGTTCAGTCGGGATGAGATTAGGCACCGGAACATTGATTACCACACACTGGAGGCATCCTAAACGTTTAGAAATCAACCAAAGGGTTAAGTCTGTATCCATGTCAAAAAGAAAAGCCTCTGATTGATGTGAAGTAAGGAATCCAAAGTGAACTCGTGATAAAAAAATAAACACCACATACACACCTATGGTCCGAGCCCATGTGCTGTCCGGTCCGGCTCTTTATCGCTCCTGATCCCCGTGCCTTTCGCACGTCTGCGGCATCCTTCGTGCATGCGCGTGCATGCGGGCTGGAGCAGACAATAAGACGAGCGGCAGCGTCCCCATCCTGCTCGCGCTCCGCTTGCAGAGGCGCTCGCTCTCCGTTGTCTCTCCACAATCCCGTGTTTGCGGGGGAATATGGAAAGCCAAAGGGTTCACGAACGCCTCATTGCAAATGCATTGTGCGCTACGTCACAGGTATCCGACGTCCACGTGGGCGCGTGGTGCTTTTATCAGGACAGATTCTGCGCGTGGTGTTTTATTCGAAACAACAATCACAATTTAAGAACGCAATATGAGCATCTTTTAACGTATCTTTGTGGTTTTTTTATTTATTGAAGCTTGCTCCTACTAGGTTTCTGTCATTCAGACGTGCGTCAGGCGTATTTTTTACTTCGGATTATCATTTAGAAGACCTCAGAAGTTTCACACCAGTACCGAAAACAAGGTCAGTATGACTTTTTGAAACTGTACAAGGGATTTGAGATGGATTTTGGGAGATCATTTTCCAAAGCAACTCAACCTCAGTTTGTTGCATATTTCCCATTTTATGTAGCCACCATTTTGAGCGCCTCATGGATGCTCCATCTACACAGATCTTTTGTTACCTTTCCCTGCTTTTTTACACTCCACTACTTGTATTAAATATATTTTCAGACATCTTAAATATGAATAAAACAACAGAAGAAGAGATCCTTCCTCTTCAGGCCATTGGCTTCACCCTCCAGCACCCTCCTAGTGGCCAAAACCAGTACAGCCCTTGTGTGTGGGTCCATAACCGCTACCAGATCGTACTGGACATCTGATTAAACGGTCCAGGGGTTCAGACGGACAATAAAGAGGCAGAGAAACTTAATAAATGAGCGAATAAAAAAATGATTTGCACCATTAATAATAAAGAACCAGCCTTTAACTGAACCTTGATGTGACTGCGAGGTTGTAAGAACAAACAGAAGTAAAGATGGCAATCAGAAGGACAGTTAGACGCCCCAAATCTTTCCCCATAATCCCCTTATCTTCAGACATGATCATCTGTTTCCTTCTGAGCACCAGTTCCTGTTCCTGTTTACTCCGGTATCACCTCTACTCAGGCCGTTTCAAGCTGCCAGAAAAGGGACGGTCTGTCTTTTTTTTGAGAAGCTCCTGCAGCCTACAAATCAATACCCTGGGCTCGAAGGACAGGGTTTGGTTGGCGGCACAAGAAGATGGATTTGTGGATTAGATAGGGGTGGGTGTCACTCAAAGCCAGGGTCATTTCATTTCTTCGTAGGGAGACCATTAAGCTTTTTCTTGTACCTGTACGACCAGTTATGAACAAACGTGCCTCTGCGCCCTTCGTGACGTCCGAGGGGGCAAAGCATCTGCAAAACGTGGGAGGAACTCAAAAAGGGGATGTCTAAACTTTCGGGTTTGCTCCCCTGGGTGGCCGTTTCTAGCTGAGTGTTACATTTCGAGGTGTTCTTTAAAAAGCGTGGCTATACCTGTGTGTGTGGAGGGGGAGCGTGGAGACTCTAAAGACGCACAGGCACTCCTGTTTCCAAAAGTTTGATCCTTGGAGTACTGTACTGCCGTAAAATTGAATCAAGTGAAAGAGAGCTCGGTAGATGGCTTGCTCGTACCTGCTGCGAGCTCCGGGAGGTTTATCTGCTCTTCAGAAGTTCCTGGTCTTTGGAGGAACTGATTTGCTTCATCCAGTGCAGAGTTTTTTTCCTTTTTAAGCTTGGCTTTGAGATAATGAGCTCGTTCTGAAGAGAAATAGCTGCTTTTACGAAGACAAGACCCGTAATTGCTTTTACGGTTTAATTGCAGTGGTGGCTCCGGGTTATACTGCACTGTTGACCAGTAATTTGGGGGTCTCACCCCAGCATGGACCTGCAGCCGCTCTCTGGCACTTGACCCAGGTCCCTTAAAGGGCTTCGATTTCTTACGGCTTTGATTAAAGGCACCTGGGAAATAAATGTAAATTATATAAAACAAAAGAATGTAGTTCTGTGTTAAGTCTTTGTTCAAATCACAGAAAAAGACCTGAGAGGGTCTGAAACGATTAATAATAGTAATAGTAATAATTATTAATAATAGTATAATAATTCATATAATAATGAAATAATTTAATAATATATATAATACAATAGTTCTGGATTATTGATTATTCATCCATTATGTTCTGCTTAATCCACACGGGGTCGCAGACCAGCCGGTGCCCACCCGGCAACTCTGGGCACAAGGGCAGGAACAACCCTAGACGAGGCGCCGATCCATCGTAGGGCACACACACACACACACACACAGTCACATACTAATAGAATTTTTTAATTTTAGAGACACTAATTAACCTAACACGCATGTCTTTGGACTGTGGGAGAAAACCGGAGTACCCAGAGTAAACCCACCGGGACACGGGGAGGACATGCAGACTCCACACAGAAAGGACCCGGTCGCTTCACCCTGGGATTAAACCCGGGACCTTCTTGTTGCGCTCAATTATTTATTATTTTTTCAAATCTTTTTATATTTAGATTATCTGTATTTAAACTCACTAAAATGTCTTAATTATTTACATATAAAATCAGAATCCGGTGCCCATGGTTCCTTTTTCTCCCTTATAACATTTAGAGACTTTTCCCTTGCCACTGTTACCCGATTGCTGCAGCGTTCTTGATTTTCGTTTTTTGTTTGATTTATTCAACATAGCACGAGCATCAGTAGCTCTTCCAAGAGAGAAGCAAGGTTACAGCGATACGACCCAAACACATTCGCACTGGGTCAATTTAGAGCCACCAATTAACCTAACGCATGCCTCTGGAATGTGGGAGGAAACCGGAATAAACCCACATGGACAAGGATTTCCATTCTTCCACCCTTTAAGTTATTTGTGAAGCTGATTTGAGGCAGTACTCTGTTTATTAAGTTCTATTAAAGCTTTCTCTGAAGGTCATTGGATTTAGGGGGCGGCCCGGAGGTGCGGAGGTTAGCACGAGTCATTAGACCGATTCCAATCGACCAGAGCGTTTCAACACGGTGGCAAAGCCAATCTGTGCAGGCAGATCAGAAATCCTGAACGTTTGCAGAAGGTTGGAGGTTTGTAAGACCTGGAAAGTGAAGGACTCGATAAGAGAAGCATCAGTTTTAACAGACGATAAAAAACAATTAAAAATTGGCACATTTAACAAAAATCTGGGTTCCGCTGATAAGATCTTTGTCCTTTTGCTTGGCCTCGAAGTCGTCTTTAACGCGCCGGAAACTGAAGACGACGTTCCCAGGCAGCCTGGCTGATCATTCGGGCGACCGGTCGTTTTTGCAATTTTCAGTTTTCTCATTTAAATTGCAAGACGCCGCTCCTGATGAGGACTGGAGCATTTCCGACTGGAGCTGAGCTTTCACATTTTTAACCGCGTTCATCAGGACGCTTTCTTTTAAATGAAATCAGGTGAGTGTGGGGTATAATTACACTAAAGGAGACTCATTTACACTGCAACGGGATGGCCTGGATTCTATCAGAACCGCTCCTTAAAATCAAGTTTCCCACCTATCATTGATAGACAGGGGCAGGCGGTGGGGCCAAGGTGTGCCCCCTTAAACGTAGCATATTTGGTGCAAACCTCAGCGACCAATCAGCATCGCTCCTGTTTTTTCGTTCTCCCTCTCCACTGGTAGCCTTTTCACACTCGGAACCAGACTGATTAAAAACGGGAAGTTTTCTTCTTCTTCTTCCATTTCGTCTCTCTGTTTCTGAGCCAAAGACTTCAACTTCATGTGCAATCGGAGAAGCCTCCTCAATCTAATTATGGCTCTCTTAACTCTGTCCTGTTTCCTTTTTTACGCCGTCTGCATTTTCCTGTGAGCAGCAAAACAATCTTTTCATGACTTGAAGGACGCAGTTTGTTGTTTTTTCGGTGTAGAAAAACGTCCGGTGGTTGTGACACGAAAAAAAAGGGTCACTTTTCCGCTTCCAGGTAGTGAAACTCTGGGAGAAAATCTCTCATAAACCAGAGGGAGTTCCTCTGATCATCTTTACTCCTCAAACACTCAGTCTCTCCTGGATGCTGCTTTTGTACCAAAACATGATTAGAATCACAAGTTTTTATTCCCATTACCAGCCCTAAATTTCCCCGTCCCAACTTTTTTTTCTTGACGTTTATTATTAAAAATCTTGAAAAAAAAGGGTTACCATTGCAGCACCAGAGAGTGCTCATCGTTGGCCTCCCCTCCCTCAACCATGGGTAATGATACAGTATACCCCTGATTTAAGGCCGTATTACTTGCCGACCATCCAGATCTTTTAGTGCTTAACAAATGTTAAACGAGTTACCTTTTTTTTTTAGAGTTCTTTCTTTACCCTATACACTGTACATGCGCCACGTCTTACCAGGTTGAAGAAAGTGCTCATGCCAGCTCGTGAGCGGAATGCAGAACTGGAACACGTGTCGTAACGCGGCAGTTGACCGGGCGGGTGCCAAAACTTTTGCTTAAGACTCTATTTATCCGTCCAGTCATGCAGTGCTGCGAGAGAGGGAACAGATGTTTACGTATCCTCTCAGGCTGTGAGGATTTACTGCCACCTTCCTCATAGTGCACCTGCCATATAATGAGCCCAGTGTGTCGCAAAGCGCCTACACACACACACACACACACACACACACACACACACACACACACACACACACACACACACACACGCACACACCAATACACCCGGGGTGTATGCATTTTCTCTTTTTAACGCACAAACATTTGCATCAAGACTATATATGCATGCCTGCACAGTTGTGTATTTACACACCTCCTAACAGCTGAGTTATCACACACACACACACACACACACACACACACACACACAAATACTCTACACATGCTCTAGCATCACACAAAGAGGTGTATATCGGGTAGAGGAAGGGACGCTGAGTCCTGAAACCAGGCTTTGTTCACAGTAGCCATTGGAGAGACTGAGGAGATTTTTAATGAGAGCCTGAAGCCTCACACACACACACACACACACACACACACACACACACAGTGATTGATGCCTCTGCGCTATTAGTTCGCACAGAGAACTCAAAGTGAACGTACACTCATGCGTAATACACTGCAGACAATCTTCCCCATTTTTTTCAATTCAGCTCCTTCAGACAGCTCCTGGTCCTCAAACCAAAAACCTTCCGAGGCTCCCTGTTCTCAGGACGTTCTGGGTTTGGATGCCACCATCAAAATGCCACCGTCGCCCATGGCCAACTGGTCGAGAAGAAGCGTAGTGGTAACTTAACTCCTATTCTTAGTATAGTGTTCCTAATAAAGCGCTCAGTGAGTGTGCATGTAATGTGAGAGGCCCCTTAAATCCGTCCAACCAAACGGGCACCGCTTTAAAACCTCAAGTCCATCAATCCAACTCCAAACGACCTTCAGCTTGGGCAATAAGTCCGGCCCTCCATCCAGCCTGGTAAACGAGACCTATTCTTCTTCGTCTCCGTCCTAAAAGCGGTAGGGCAGTTCTTCCCTTTTCTCTGCAACTTCATATAAATCAGACAGTGTGTGTGTGTGTGTGTGTGTGTGTGTGTGTGTGCAGCCTTGTTCCTCCCCCCGCGTTTAGCCTGCCGTCACTGGGGAGATGATGGAGGGCCAGTGCCTTTTGACTCTGCTCCAGATGTCCGGTGATAACTCTCAAAGCTGCGACGTCTGGAAGCTCCTGAATGCCGGGTGTCAATCACACGCCTTCACAGAGACTTCATCTCTTTATAGAAACAGCCCCATTTTATCACGTGGAGACACCCGAGAAAGAAAAGAGCAGACAATCGAATTATTTAAACCACTTTAGAGCAAACGCCCAGACTCTGAAACCGGAATTGATTTCTTCCATACAGTCTTATACAGACTCCCGTTCCCTTAAAGCTCACCTCGCTGCTTATGAATCAACGGCTAAACGACAACACGCTGAATTTCTGTTCCGTTTTAAACAAGCATGATATAGTTTTAGTCCCGGAACATCCATTCTGTCCATGAAGGATCCGTTCTGAATGTTTATCTCCTGCGTCAGAGCTGAGGGGAAGCAAACATGCGATTATCAGTCTGGATATTTTGAAGGTCTCAACACTTCTGCTTCAATAAACAAGAGTGTTATGGACAGGCAGCCATTACCGTACGGACGCAAGGTTCATTTTTTCACGTTTGTGTACGTTTTATGGACACTCTGGCTGCCTGATCATATGGGTGTAGGAGGGCAATGTTTCGAAATCAATCCAACCTTCATATCCCTTATCATCCAACATCCTTGGATCAACCAACAATCCAAACAAACCAGCATCCATCCATCAATCCAACCATGCAATTAATTAATTACCTAAATACCAATCCTATCTTCCTTCTAAACAACCACCCAACTCCAATCCAGGCAATCAATCAGCCATTTAATCCAACATCCATCCTACCAACCAATGCAATTCTTTTGTTCCTGTTGTAAACATGGAAAGCTTCTGCTCTGATCATCCTCCCATTAGCCCTAATTGCTCCCTCCAAACCGCTGCATGGAACGCAGCTCCTTAAAAGCATGATTTCCCATAATTCAAAATTCAAATCCACCGTTCGTTAACCCGCGGATGCTCGTCAGGTACGGTGCTTCTGAGGGACGTTTGCCTTCAGCTCTCAGCTTCATGCTTGGTTTGGATTCTGACTCGCTCGCAATTGTATTAAAGCTAAATTGCGTTCGGGTTTATTGGATATTCATTACGACGGTTACGCCAATTAACCTCTCGCGCAAACGCGGGAGGTTTATCAGCGCCAACAAACGAACGCCTGTTCTTCTTGAGGTGTTCTTTTGATCCGAGAGCAGACTTTCGTTCCCCCGCAGGCCGTCAGTTCATAAAACGGGGGGCGAGATTTAGAAATTTCTTGCGTAGGCAAAGTCTGATCTTATTGCTCGGCTTTATTTTATCAGCTGGCTTTCAGATGCCCGGGAGGCTTCAGATTGAGGCAGCACACACAACCTAATGCATTTGTCCGAGCAGGAACATCATCGACTTCCACTTAGATCATCAGAGATGAAGGGGCAAGAATGGCACTTGAGCAGAGTGCTGTCATTATCGGGGTCACATGCGTCCACACGCCGGATAAGATGAGAAGGTACGAGGTCAACTACAGTCAATATTGGAAGAACAACATGAGCCACTTCATATTACTCGTACCCATGGGCCTTCACGATCTCATTCCATCTGGTTATAAGGCGAGGACCTGGACTTAATAATAGCCTCGTGGCTCAGAGAGAGCTCTACGCTTTCTGCTGGCTTCAGATCTTCCACAAGACCCTGGTTGGATTGGACCTTAATTCCAAGGTTATGGGTTTTTATCTCATCACCGATAATCTGCCACAGTTGGGTCCTTGTGCAATGTTCTTGACCTGGAATCAATCAGCTAAGACTTGTTTGGAGCCTTCTTTAAGTTTGCGGGGGCACTAGAGCAACCCGACCAGGGTCCTGGTGGGTCTGGAAACCCAAACCCAGAACAGGACAACACCCTGAACATGCACACAGGAAAAATATCGTTTTTTAATAGTTAAAGTTGGTATTGGAAGGTAGAACAGAAGGTATTGGCAGGAGAACATGCCAAACTGAACACAGAAGACAGTAAGCAGGCGTTGAATCCAGGTCCCTGTAGCTATGAAAGAAAACATGCTCCATGACAGGGCAGCAAAGTAACAAAAATGCCATATTTTCTATAAACACAAACCCAAAGTACTTGCTTTATATAGTACAATATAAAGAGCTACGCAACAACATTTACACAGCCAGAAAAGGGAGAAGGAAATCATTAACTTTTAATCATTAAAACGTCTAGATTTCTTCACCTTTAAACAGCAAAGTGATAACAAAAAAGTGAAGTAACAAGCGGTTTTGACCAAATTGGCGCTCCGTAACAGACGTTTCTATCGCTGCGTACTTAAAGACTCGACTCTATAAATCGTTTTATAGCTCAAAAAACAAAGTATTAAACAATAAAACTGTACTCGTCGCAAAAGTTGGTTGCAAACCCTTAAATGTGCTGTTTTACATTAATAATAACTGCTGTAAATGTGTAACATCCTGGTCCTTAGTCCTGAATAACCCCGCTTCTTTCTTACAAAATACAGGTACTAAAGTAAAGGTTTCACGTGCTCTGTGATGGGTTTGGAGAAAGTGAAATACCTTTAGTTTATGTCGTTGTTTTAAATATAGCATGATTTTTAAAAAGGCAGTGCAGGAGCAAGCGTGGAACCAAACCAATCCCACGTTCGAGCTGCATAAAGTGAACCAATCTGAACCAAAATCAAAACAGGAGTGAGGTTATTGCAAAACATGGAGAAGGGGCAAAATGAAGGGTCTATGGTCCTGTGGATGTGTCCGTCACGGTGCATTTGAAGGCTGAAGTGCAGATGAGAGCAAACTCTGCAGTGCTTTGATGATATCTCTGTTAAAGGTCACTTTGTGTTCATTTCCTTCCCTGTAGAGAAGCAGGATGGGATCAGTGCTGCTTCTGAAAGGTCCAATATCAAAAACCAAAAGAAATGTCATTCTGAAATGTTACCCTGAAACTACAGCGCTGTAACGACATTAACATCACTTTAGAGAATGCCTTTTGACCCTTTAATATACATTCCCCAGTCCTGGCTACTTACTGCACAGCGTATGTGCAAGTTTTGGCCTCGTTTAAGCTCACTTTTAAATGTGTTAAATGGACTAAATGGTTCAATTCAATTCAATTCAAATTTATTTCTATAGCGCTTTTTACAACCTAGCATTGTCTCAAAGTAGCTTCACAATATTACACTCTTTTTTTTTTTTTTAAAACACAGTTGCACTAATAAACACACAACAATTGCAGACCAAAATAATCAACACAAGGTAACAAATAACTTTCGATTGAAAAAATTACAATAATATAACAATCATAACAGGGAAAGAATAAAAGCGGAAAACAAAAAAAAAATGATAACAGAAAAGGTAAGGGGTTCTAGCTAGACATCTTAAAATAATCCCAAACATAGGACCATATTCGCCAAAACTTGGGCGTCTGTCGGCGCAAGTCAAAAGTCAGTTTCTCCATGGGAAGGAGAGATGAAATTTTAGAGATCCACAGACCTTATTAAAGTTGACTTTTTAAGGTCCTAAAATATTAAGATGCTAATTATTATATAGATAAAAACTATCTGATCACGTTATTAATTACAACTTTATGTTTCCACTTAGAATAGATGCAGTTTGTAGTTCTGCAATTGGGTGGTGAATCAATCTCAGCACTTCAGTGACACAGGCATGGTGGTGCTGTGTTAGTGTGAGCTGTGCTTGTGTGGGTGAATCAGATATAGCAGTGCTTGTTTGAGTTTTTAACCACCTCAGTATCACTGCTGGACTAGGAATATTCCACCTACCAAAATTGTCTAGCCACCAGCATCCTGCAGGCAGCTTCCCCTGAGCACTGATGAAGGATTGAGGATGAATAACTGTGCAGCAACATATGTTACATCTGTTACATCCTAGCTTTGTCTCTACTAGGTGGAGCAATCTGTATCTAATAGAGTGTGTAATGAGTGTTTAAAAACTCCAACTCCAAGGGCAGTGCTGTTTCTGATAAAAAAAAATAAAAAATAAAAAAAACAACAAAAAACACACCATCATGTAACATGTATAACTATGCTATATATTATATATTATAATATATATTTGTTAGGAATCCCGTTTCTCACTTTCCCTCTCCCTCGCGCTCTTCCAGCCCCGCCTTCTAATCAGCGCGAGATTTCCTCTCTCACCAGGTGCGGCTTGTTACTTCCGGGCTCACTCTCTCTCTTTATAAGGCTTCCAGTTTCCCTGCGCGAGTGCGAAGTATTGTTTTGCTGCCCTGCGACATACCGAGCGATATCTACGTAATACTCTACCTTAGGGCTGCAACAACGAATCGATAAAATCGATAAAAATCGATTATTAAAAGTGTTGGCAACGAATTCAATTATCG
>JAUZSU010141013.1:0-15550 GCA_034780255.1 Parotocinclus maculicauda | reverse complement strand
TTGTTTGTACGTTCTCTATACGTGTAAATCGTACAATAAAGGTTTAATAAACATTTAATATGTTACATAGCATGTTCCGTCTTGTAACATAGGGCATGTTTGTTTAATCGGACCAGCCGGTTATTAGGACCAAAACGAGCGCGTCCCAATGTGGTCTGATTAACCGGAATCGACTGTATATGCAATCTTATGCTGTCTTATCGTACATTATGTAGCGCATACCTGTGTTTGTGTACATTGTGTGGGGCACAAACATAATGTGGCATATAAATGGCAGATTGAAAAATCTGATTTGTATACAGGTCCCAAAAGTAGATAAAAAGGATTATTACATAATTAAGACAAAATCACTATACTTGGTAATGTATTGGGAAAAATGATGTTGGGTGCATCATTGAAGTTTGTGAACCTCTAGGAAATTAGACTAAATTCAGATTTTATTTTCACCAATCCATGGTCAGATAGGAAATTAGGGACCATTGTTACCCTCCCTGGAAGTGGTTAACCAAGATAAATCACTCTAAATCAAGCCATGTAATAGTCTGTGAGCTCACAAAGATACTTAAATTATGACAATAAGTAGACCAACATTAGAACATTTAACAACAATGGTTGCAAGGGGGCAGCACTGTGGCTTGGTGGGTAGCACCGCTGCCTCACAGCAAGAAGGTCCCAGGTTTAATCCCAGGGTTTAGTGGTCTGAATCCTTTATGTTTGGAGTCTGCGTGGCCACTGATGCTGATAGCGCCATTAAAGAAGCCAAATAGACAAACACAGGGTTGCAAGGAAAAATTTATATTCTTGGTTTTCTGCAGATTGCTAAAGATCACATAGAGCAAATCTATTGGTTCTCCATACTCGGTTCTCCATACTGGCACCGGGGTGGTGGTATGAACTTCTACTGGATATCCGAATGGCTGACCCTCTTACTGTCTTCAAACGTTGCCTAAAGTCTCACCTTTTTGTTTCAGGACTTAAATGATGATGAAACTACACTAATTTAATTAAATTTAAAATGGTCCTTAACAATTAATTGGATTGTGTTCTTGGACTATTGTCTATTTGTAGTAGTATATGGTAATATCTAAGAAAAAGTCCATGCACTTCTTCAAGTCTCTGTAACTGAATAAGGGCATCTCCTAAATACTAGAAATGTAAATATCCAGCCATTATCTTCCGCTTAATCCACACGGAGTTGCGGGCCAGCCGGTGCCAACCTGACAACTCTGTGCGCAAGGGCAGGAACAACTCTACACGGGACGCAAATCCGTCATATGGCACACACACACACACACACACACACACACACACACACACACACACACACAGTCACACACTAAAGGCCACTTTAGAGACACTAACAAGCCTAACACACACGTCTTTGGGCTGTGGAAGGAAACCCGAGTACCCGGAGTAAACCCACGCAGACACAGGGAGGACATGCAGACTCCCAGGACCCAGACCGCTCCACCCTGGGATTGAACCCGGGACTTTCTTTCTGTGAGGCAGCAGTGCTACCCACCAAGCCACCATGCTGCCCCTAAATGTACATTTAAAAGAAAACATTGAAATCTAAATCATAACCATATTCATAAAGACTACTGGAAAAAAAAATGTTGATGGATGAGAACAAAAACATTTTTTTTAAAATAAAGTTAATGTTTTTGAATGTTTGTTTTATAAATCAAAGTCTTGACCTTAATCAATTAAAACTTTTTGGAAGGAACATCCCAGAAATATTTTTTTACCCAGAAGTAGTTTCGTATTCATGGCATAAAAGTCCTCCAAGCTGATGTGCAGGGCTAATAAACAATTAGCAAAAATGATTAGCTGCAGATATTGCTGCACTAGAGGGTTACATCAGATTTTGAAAGCAGAGGTTCAATCTTTTGATATGTAATATTGGATTTTACATCAACAATATATGTGACCAAGTATAATTTTTGTCTCAAAAAGAGCAATTAAAACAAGTTCCCGAATGGCCCTTTTCCTCTTCCTCACAGACATCATTGAAGTATTTGTGAGCCTTTCGACATTCTTCCTCTTAATTTTCTGTAGAAAGATTCATTACCAGATTGCAGTGGTTTTTTTTAAAGTGGTGCTGTTTCCTTTGAGTGATTGTGAGAACACCTTTAAATTGGTCTAGGACTTTAGAATTTACGCTCAATATCAGCACAACAGCACTTAGTTATGTAGTAACATCTAAAAACTGCAAAAATGACCCGCAACATGATTGTAGCCTAGTCGAGATAAGACATATTTTCCACAGCTTGTTTTATAGCCCTACTGTAGTTGTAATAACAACCTAAAACTAAAAATCATAATCAGAAAAAGTTGGGACAGTATGGAAAACGCATATAAAAAGTGTTTCTTACATTTACTTTGACTTTTATTTAATAACAAACACTATTAACCTGAGATGTTTCACAAATTGCAAAAAAGGTGAGAGGGATTAAGAGCTGAATTAATTTATTAATTAAAACAAACAAACAAAAAAAAAGAACGATATGATTTCAAACAGGTGATGTCGTCAATAGGTGATTATAATCATGACTGGGTACAAAAGCTGCATCCAGAAAAGGATGTTTTTAATAAGCGAAGATGGCCAGAGGATATCCAGTTTGTCAACAAATGCATAAAAATAATATTGAAATGTTTAAAAACATTGTTCCTTAAAGAAAGATTGGAAGGAATTTACACATTTATTTTACTACAGTGCATAATACCATTAAACAATTGAAGAAATCTGGAGGGATTTCAATGCGTAGGCATAAACTGAACGCCTGTATCTAAGATCGCTCAGATAACATTGCAGTAAGAACTGTCATTAAACAAAAGCTGATATAACTACATTGGTTAAGTACAGTCGATTCCGGTAGAGACGTGTATTGTGCTAAGATCAGTTTTTGAGATTTTTTAAAACAAAATGGACAGGTTGTGCTCTGGACCAAAAATCAACTTTTCTAGGGATGTCCTTCATTTTTCAACAAGACAATGCAAAAACATGTTGCACACATTACAAAGGTATGGCTATAGAAGGTGCAGGAACTGGATTTTTTAAATGTCCTGCAGTGTCCTGAAATGTTGGAATTGATGTTTATTAAAAACAAAAAAGCTGACCAGACAAAACATTGAATATTTTAGGTTTGTACTGTGTGCAATCAAAGTTTAGATAAGTATGCGTAAGAAATATTATGTGTTTTCTTTTATATGGATTTTCCATACTGACCAACTTTTTTCTGATTTGAGATTGTACAACGACATCAACCCTAATAAAAAATAGTTTAAGGGATAAATACTACTGATTTCCTTATGAAGTTACTGAACACATGCCTTTTATAACAGATGCAGCCTTTCCATTAGAGATAAGGGTTCACACATTGGCATTCCTGTTTGCAGTAGCCTTTGATGCACTAATATTCTCAGATCAAAAGGCTAATGCGTACATGTTTTTTTTTTTTCGTCCAATAAGGTTGAGCTCCTCACCCATGATTTATTTTCCATTACTATCTGTGTGTCCTAATCCTTTCCTGGGTGTTTCCCACAGTCCGGAAATCTTATTCCACAGCACTTCGAAGGCTGCCTAATGGATGACGCATGCACTCCAACAATGAGCTAAGTGGAAAGTGCTACTGTTAATGCTATTAAACTTGAAGTGAGTTGGTCACACACAGATTGTATTTCTTCGATGAAGGAGTCAGTAAATATCAGTGCGGGTTTGTGTTTTGTTCAAAGTAAGATGTTTCAATTTTAGTTACATCTGTTGCATTGTTTATTCATTTGTCAGATGTATTTATGTAAAGAAGCTTAGAATTGAGGTTAAACGCAATCAGCGCACAGAGCTAATCTTCAAATGAGTAGATCTCTTAAAAAAAAATTTGTGCATTTTAAAATTATTTTTTTATTTGTATTCCTGTAAATTCAAAGGATATGGCCTCGGTCAATGTGATGTACACTGATGTAATGGTTTATGGTGATTGTGAATTAGCTCCTCAAAATTAACATACTAAATGCACTTAGATGAAGGTGTAGACCCACTGACTGTTTACCGGACCACTCCTGGCCAGATAGCATGCACTACAAAACAGTGACACTGACAAAATAATAACAGGTTGATGTATGTGATGTTGGCATGAGTAGCAATTTGAGTAATAAGTTGAAATTTTGAAAACAAATATGTTTAAAAATGGTACTGGCCTCTGGACCAGAAGATCCAGGGTTCAAATCTCACCTCTGCCAAGCTGATACAGTTGAGCCCTTGAGCAAGGCCCTTAACCCACAATTGCTTCAATTGTAAGATTGTATAAGTTGTAAGTCGCTCTGGATAAGGGCGTCTGCTAAATCCCGTAAATGTAAATGTAAATGTTGCTGTAACGACACTATGCACTGGTGCTGGCGTGAGGGGTCTGATGATCCATGTTATCCCAGTATGATCTAACAATTTCCAAAGAGAATCTTGTGATGTTACTGAATAGTGCTTTTTTGTGTGCCCCTCTAAATGTGGTTTAGGAGACTGCGGAAGAAAGTCTACTGGCTTTTAATATTATTGTTCAATAGAACCACCCCCATGCATACAAAATGGCAATGGTGTTTCTTTTTTTGCTTTCATAAAAAATGCTTCTTATTTTGTAGCTAGACAAAACTGTAAAGTTACATTTTTGTTTCCTTCCCAGATTGTTAGCAGTGAGTTAGTAATGTGTTAGTGATGATCTCTGCACACCTGTGGGATGTGGAATGGAATGGACCTTAATGCATTGTTAGCCATTGTCATCATTACTGGTGGATTTGTGCAATTACTCACACTGGCATGGAAACTACTGCATTGCCTTTTCTAATACTTTTTTTTTGCATGCCTGTAAAGAATGATCCTCAATTCTGACAGATCTCATTTTCCTGCTCCTCGGCCTGCTCGTTTGATTGACTTGTAATTATTTAGAAGGGTAGTGGTGGGGAGCTATTTGGTGTGTGTAATGTGTTACTATAATTTGTGTGTTTCTTTTGACAGATTCCCATACAACAAATCAGTTGTGAAGCCAACCAGCTCCGGGTAAGAGACACTGCAATGCTGTCTGGCTCATTTGTGTTCGTGTGTGAGTTTATGCTTTTTGAGTAGATGAGTGTTTCTGTATTTATTATTGATCCTTTTTATTATTGCATAGCATTTGGCTGAATATTTTGTTCTAGTTATGCATTATTAAATCAAGCAGAGTCAATTAATAAGTTGTCAGAAGAACACTTGTTCATTCTTATTTCTGACATATTATTTTGCCTGAAAATTGGCTAAAAGACTGGACAATTAAATCTATTTGCTAAGGGGGTATATTCAAGTTTTTTTTTTTATTGGATCAATAATGCACTGTTTTTTCCCTCGTAACTAAAGCATTTACTCCTTCACATTATTGTGTGGTAAAAAACAAAACAAAGCTTTTTTTATTGTATCAACACCCCTCCATCTTTAAACAGATCAACCAGCAAAGGTTTAATAATAATTCATGACAATTCTTCTTGAGAACACAGATTGTGTAAGTTATTGCTGAATGAAGGTAGCAATGTATTGTACATATGGGAGAGGGTTTTGTAGCATTCTGTTCTTCCCTTACCCACTGTAATTTATCATGGTTTGTTGAGGGACTTTAAGTCGGAATGTGGTAGGATGATTAATGTGTCTGATACTCCCGCTCATATGCTGTCATCATTCTAATTCCTGCAGCCTGCACTCACTTGTTTATTTGCTTTTAATGATCTGAACTTTCTAGATATTAGAGCGGACATGATTAGGAGGAACACAAATCCAAATTTTCTCCCGTTTCTTTGCAGATCTGAACTGAAAGAGAAATCATATTTTTCTCCATCTCATTTTATGTAACTACTTTCATTGACCTTTGAATTTTGGGGTTTTCTCTGATTGGCCTCAGGAGGATTTGGAGCAATGGATGTCCATGTCCCACAACTTGCCAGGGATCATGATCAATAATTTTGATTGGAATATGACACTTTGGGACAGCACGCTTGTGTTCAATTATGCTGAGAGCAATGCAGTCTTGGTAATGAGGTGGCTTTTCTCTTGCACTTACATAATTTCTGCTCCATTCCTCCAAGGGGCAATAGTGGATTGACAGTAACAGTCTGCACTTCTCTAGTTACAATGTTGGGCTTTGTAGTTTATATAAGCATTGTTTTTAAAGGAAAAATGTAGAAAAACTTCTTCATGCAAACACACTTAGATTGAAGTGCATAGGAGATGCTGGGCACACATTAGATTAGCATATATTTACTGAAGATTACAGTTCTAGCAATTTTTTCATTCCTTAATCCAGTTTCCTATGTATTTGATTGTAGAAAATTGCTTGTTAAACAGATCTTTGGTCACCCGCCCCACCTACTTTTATTAATGTTGGCATAGTACTGTGGAGAAGTTCTGAGTGGCCCTTTTAATTTACTGTTTCGTGTGTGTGTGTGTGCGTGTGTGTTGCCTCTTGTCACCCCCAGTATGTTTCCATAAGGGCTAAAAGTTGCACTGTGAAATAAGCAATCTTTGTGTGGTAACTGGCATGTTCTATTTATTTAGGCATATGTTTTTAATTTTCATGCAAATGTATAGAAACAAGAACATAATTTCCATCTCAAGATCCAGACCAATTTGACTTTATTGGACATCCATGTATATTAAAGGCATTTCTGGGATTCAAAGTTCTTCCATGTGGAATTCCCTTTGCGGATTCTTTTACACATGTGAAGCAGAACGCAAGCCATGAATAGGGCTGGAACTTAAGTCAGTGCATATCCTCGCACATAAATAATGTATTATACAATTACAATCCAGTTGTTGAAGAAATGTACTGTAATAGATTTCTTTATGGAATTTGCTCATTAACTCGTTAAATATTCACTGTGACCTTACAATCTACCCATGCCTATGTGTCTCAATGTTTGCTATGTGCTTCAGATTTTACTGATCCCATAGCAACTAATTAATTACAGTGAGCAAGAGCAGTTTTAGTGGATGTATTGTTAATGAAATAATATAAAAAGCTGTGTCCACTTATCCCACCCCTTGAGCTAGCCTTAAAATTGTGTAACTTTTTACATTGGTATGTGTAGACTCTGAGACTGCACTGCAGAGATACTAAAGCATGTGTTCAGTTCATGGTCGAGGGCTGTGATCTCTTCGCTCAGCCTTAAATTAAGCACATATATCCCTGAGTTTAATCTCCCTATAAGTCCATAACCCTTGTTCTGACTTCCATTTCTTTTTTTTAGCTCTCCTTATTTAATTTAACATCTACACTACTATTTAGGTTCATACTCACTGCAATTCCACTGCACCTAAACACTATATAAAAATTCAGACCTTGCATCATTCTGCAATATCTTTGCATGTCCTTTTCTATTACCATACATGTATTTCTATTACCTATGAGATTTCTCTTAAATACCATAGGGAAAAGCATCAGCATTAAAGTCGATTCCTACCTTAAGCTGAAATGGAGTAATTTGTGTAGGACCGGATTTGTTTATTTATTATACTTGTGTGGAAAAGGAGAAATAAAAATCAGCAGTATCCAGACAGAGTCAGTAGATGGCTGTAGAAAAGTGCAGGGATATGGGAGAGAGTGCGTCAGAGGCATACGAGCACGAACGGGAAGGCCTTGTCGCTGGCGCACTCAGCTTTCATCTCCAGTGCATTTCTCACTCGGAAAGAAAGGAGGAGGGGGAGAAGAAAAGAAAGTCCTGGAATCAGGTGCATTCCGCGCGGGTCACAGCTGTCCTTCCATCCTGTCCAGCCATTTTGAACTTTCTTAGTTTCCTATTTTTCTATCTAAATCTCACATCTGGAATTGACGAGTTTCTGCAACTTGTTTAGGATTAAAGACCAGTGTGTTTTTTTTTTTTCTTTGAATGCTGCATGTTCTTTGGAAAACTGCACGTTAGGAACGGGACAATCCAACATACTGAGGAAAAAGTCAGTGGGTTTGCTATATGTTTGGATTTCTATGTCCTGTCCTCAGACTGTTTCTGTACAGTGTGTGTATTAGAATAGCCTCCTACATTACCCCACCCCTCACCCACCAGCTCCTCTCTCTCGCTCTTATTCTCCCTCTCTATGTTACTTTGCGAGCCCACTTTTACAGGACTTGCTCGGTGTAAGGATCTTCTAAATACACATCAGCATTTGTTGCCCAAGTCACGGATTGCCAGAGACAAAAAGAAAACGGAGAGCTTGAGAGAAATAGTGTGAAGAGGAGCAAAACAAAGACCTGCTTGAAGCATTTTGTTTTCTGTGGTGAAGATTTTGCCTCTTTCCTCTGAGCTCATTCATCCTAATAAGCATTTTTACAGTGATTTCTATAAATTGTAGAACAAAATCAGGAAGGATTTGAGAACTTAGGAGATTATTCATTGCTGCCTTACCGGGTGCACCTGACCCTTCGCTCAAGATGATGATGTATTTGTGGGTATGTAACATTTGTCTCCATGCCATTCACTTGTGTTTGTGACTGTGCATGCAGTTCTGTATTCTGCTTTTGCATAGTGTGATTATGAGTGCATAGACAAGAACAATAGACCAGTTACTTCATGTCATTATTGATGTGTGTGTGTTTCCATGCCTGACAACTGTGTCTAATATGGTACACCATCCTGCATTTTGCGTGTGTAGGAAACTAAAAAGTTGGGCATTGTTTGGAGTAATGGCTTATCAGTAGATTGTAAAAAGAACTTGTGCGCATACAGTGTGTTTTTCTTTGGTATCAATGAATGAGGGTTCTGCTTGTATTTTAATATCACATCTACATTTTTAATCACTTACACAACAAAGTATTTATGCAACACTGAGCAGGAAAATGATGAGTTATGTAGCGTGACTCTGAGTGACTCTACCTGATCCATGAGACCAAATTAATGCTCATGTGGCACTGTGCTGGGACATGTGATTCCTTAACTGTGAGCTTGAAACACAGTTTATTCATTATTTTAAGCAGGTGCGTCTTAGCCAGTTTATTATCTGCCTCTTCACCTGTCATTATCACATCAACATCAGTCCATTGTGTAGGAGGACTCCACCATACTTAATTGCACATGCAATGAATTTAAAGTGTCCCCATAAAGGGGCTTTGCAGGAAAAATATTTTTACCATTTTAATCCAATGGGTAGTTTGCATAATACGTTTATAAATGATTTGGCATTCACTAAATACTTTTTAATTGATTTAATTGATCAGATTATAAGTGGAGTTTGACTTGTAATGAATGAATGAATGCAGCAAAGTTTAATTACATGTTCATTCATTTACCATTTATTTACGTGTTTCTGACCTGTTAGATGACAAAAATGATTCAACAAATGAAACAATTTTCACTGCCATATTAGCTTGTGTTAACTTTTTACTAAGCCTTATTTTTAGAACTTAATATAACAATGATATAATAGTAATATGAACTTTTTGTTTTTTGTACTAGTGCTTTATATTATCATATATTATATCATATATCTTATCATATATGATATTATATTTATAACACATTTTTTTAATTAATGCTATAACATTATAGCTACAACATTTCTTGTGTGAGGTGCACTTAAAAGCAGTGTGGAGCAAACCTCCTTTACAAATGTTCAGAATGGTGCATCAACGCTGTTTTTGTTGTTGTTTAGTTTTAAAGATAAAGCTAGTAGCTAGTAGCAGTGGTTTTTGAATGAGCAGTGTTATTGCTTTGCAATAATATGCTGTGGAATGAAGTAATTAAGTGCCTTTGTGTTGCACCAGTTGTAACTCAACCATAGAGCTTAAAGCTTATTAAAGTAAAAAAACTGAATGAGAATTGATTACTAAAGCACATGTTATAATTAATTCCTAGGTGTAAATAAGAAACACTTAAGCACGCAGACGCTGCTGTATTTAAAGTGAACTGAAATATTTATATTAAGGTAATGAATATTGAATGTTTAATTGGAACATGGATGGTCCTGAAGGAATAGGCACTGTAAAAAGGGTCATGACTGAAATCACAGGTTGCACAGACATTGCGAATTCATTATTTATTGTCATTTGATCTGTTTCAATAGAACAGTGACATTTCAAAACCTAATTCATACCTTAAATATACTGCATGTCTCATGATTTTCCTATTATATGCCACCACCTTTTTTTACCAATACCCATATAGAACTGAAGAGTGACCGTTTTTTTTTTTCAGCAGGCTTGTTTCCGGAAGTAATATTATTTATTTATTTATTTATTTTTCTTCTTCTTCTTCTTCTTCCTCTTCTTCTTCTTCTTCTTCTTATTATTATTATTTATACATTTATTTCTGTTAAATATTATAAATTGCTGAACTAAGCTTCCCAGTCACAAGGCGAAACACAACTGTAATTATTTGAAAGCTATTTTAAAATTGCATTATTAAAAGTTCACATTTTAGCTCAGTTTATCTTGGTCAGGGTTACACATGGGTTCGAAGCCTATCCAGGAACTCACTTGTCACAGGTTAATGTGGTTCCTTTACAAAATTACAGTCCATCGTAGGACCCTGGGCGAAACCTCCATGTTGTTATCTCATGTCTAGGTTTTGAATGTGGAGCTCCAAGAAACGCTGTTTCCTGCAGTTGGCTTCAATCTTTAACAGGAACTGCCTACAAAAATGCACTTAACTAATTTACTGTCTTCTAAACAAGTACAAACAAGTCCCCTTGATTTAGTCGCTGCTGAAAATTATATCAATAAAGCATTAACATTAGGGGACATTATATACTTTTTTGCTGGCACCACTTAAGAGAATCATTGTCTTAAATGTTAAATAATATTTGAAGCGGCAGAATAGAGTCAAGTCATATCGCCATAGTGCACTGCAAGACAAAAGAATTGGTCAGGTGCACAGTGTGATATCCTAAAGCAATCCAATACTCTTTACTTAAATGAAGAAAACCACAACAATTTAGAGTGCTTTGTCAGTTTGCTTGCTAAGTGTTGTGTAGTTGCAATTCCTGAAGTTGTCAGAGTTAGACGTAAATGCAGTAATAGTGCAGTATAATCCCTATGCTCGGTAGCTCCAAACGTTGATCACTAAGTGTAGTGCTCCATACAGAGTCTAAAATGATTAATATATTTATTTATTAATAAGCAAGGAGTGGTGACACTGATTTATAACTTGATGGCGAGTAGATGAGTAAAGATTAAGGTCAAACTATCATGGAATTGAATATATTCACATTGAGAAACTGCAGTTAGAGTTGATTTCAGGCAGAGGAGTGTGAGAGTGTGAGAGGAATGCTGAAGTAACAGAAAGAGAAACGATCATAAAAGAGAAAAAACAGAAAGATTCCTGGTAGAAAGAGTAATACCTTTAAGAGAAAGAAAGTATTTTGGTCATAAAATCATGTTTAGAAAGCAGATCCATAAGCTATTTAATTTTTATTTTATTATTCTTATTATTATTTAAGGAATTCTAAAATGTGGTTAAAGAGCCATAAATACTATTAGATACAACTTATACAAAATGCAGATTTGTCCATTGCGTGCGAGTTTGTTGTTCTGATCACTATAACAAAAAAGTCAGTGTTATTTTTTTTAATACCAGCATATAAATAGATTTATGTTACATTGTTATACATGAATGAACATGAATGTTATAACATTGTAGCTATGACATTTCTGGGAATGTTAATATAAATGTTTACATCTGTTTTGTGTGAGGTGCACTCAAAAGCATTGTGGAGCAAACCTTCTTTACAAATATTTAGAGCAGTGAGGAAAAATCTATTTTTTGTTGTTGTGCTGTTTAGATTTTGAAGAAAAAATAAATATGGTGGATAATCTGTGATGATGTAAAGCCTGGGTGCTGGGAACCTTGGTAGTCCATGACCACGCAAGCAAGGGCAGACAAAGAGTCCGCCTAACGAAGCAGTCCAGAGTTCGATAATGAGGGAGAACACATAGACAAAGCAACAGTTTCAAAGGGGTGAGGCTGAATAGAAGGTCAAAGGACAAAAAAACAGGTAATCACCAATAGATTGAGAAATAAGCAGAAAGAGTGATGCTCAGGAGCGCATTGAATCTATATGACCTCGCAGTGAACTCCGTGAGAAGGCACACATTAAATAGGTAATTATTTATACTCCTTATCATTTAGAAAGTAAAATTAAAACGCATTCACAGAGAGAGATTTCCCACCTTAAAGAATTCTTTTTACATCTGGTAGCCAATCAATGATGAGTATATTTCCAATGGCCATGGCTTATGTTTTGTTGTCATCTGCAAAATGTAAGAAGAACGCCACCACATATAGTCTGCAAAAACCATGCTGGACAGTGGAATAATTATCTTTTGAATATTATCTTATATTAATAATGATAAAAAGGTGTAAAGGTGTAATAGTCTAGAATGATACAAAATATTGTGGGGCATAGCCAAGTCAGTCAAGTTATTTAGAGCAGTACCCACAATTAGAGCCAAAGCTTATAGTCAGTATGATATACAGATATGGTAACTTACAACTTGGACGCAGAATATTTAGACCGCTCCATTTTCCAGTAAAGCAAAAGAGTACACGACCATTGTCAGGCATTGTCTGATTTTAAATATGTAAATGTACAGTTGTTGCATAATGAAAGCACCCTGGCTGTCCATATCATCTCCTAAACTATTCCTACCATTTGGTATCACTGTTATTTGTAGGATGTATTATGTCCTGGTGGCTCAGAATCTGCCTATATATTTTTATAAAGGCAAATAATAAAGCTTATTTCTCAAGAATAGAATACCGATTGTTGGGTAATTGCAATGATCAGGCCATAATATGGGAATTTCCCTTAAAGTTACATTTAAATTCATTGTTTTGTTATAGGTGTGTGATGGTTATCCAACTGTGGTTAGGGGAGTGTGATTCTGTAACTAGCTGTTTTCTGCTTTAATGGCTGAAACTGAGTAATAATAAATGTAAAATAAATATTGATTGAAACCAGTATGGATAAATGTTGTCATAAATGAATACAATGAACAACATAAACACTTCATATTCGGATGATGTGGCAACATTCATCATATACAACCAATATACCTTTATACACGAATTTAACAGCAGCTCATAGCCTTTGGCTTTTAATTTGTTTATTTATTTTTGTTTTTATTATTTATTATTTAGACCTTAATTTCCAGTCGTAACGTCTTCAGTTGGCAGGCTCCTGGTGGAAAAAAATGATGAATCATCAATGAAGTCTTCTTACTGGGGTGGCTTGATGGTATTGCTTCTATCTCATCTTTAGTCACCCCTGCTGCCTGAAAAGTGCTGTGGAAGCACCTCCTGCTCAGAGTTGGCTTTCAATTGATGCTCTGAAAGCAGTTTATTTAATTGATTGATAAAGGTCGCCCTTGATTATATTCTATGCAGGAAGTGTGACATGGGGGTGTGGTTTGAGTTTCGAGACTTAGCATTGATGCCCTGTTGGCCATGCTTTCTCAATATCAGAGGTAGAAAAAGTTATTTACTTGAGTAAAAGTACTACTTATCTGTAAAGTAAAGTAAAGTAAAAGTTGAAAAATGACATTAATTCTGCAGGAACATTCTACTTAACGTACTTAAAGTGGGACTTTGGTAGACTAGGAGTTAAGGTACTGGGCAATGGACCAGAATATCCAGGGTTCAAATCTCCCCTCTGCCAAGATGCCACTGTTGGGTCTTAGAGCAAATCCCTTAACCCACAAATGGTTGGATCATACAACTGTATATCATAAGTTGTCCCTCTGTCTGGTGAATGCTGTAAAGGAAAATTATTTCTTTAAATATTTTTTTTTATTGTTGTTTGTTGTTTAGGGTTAGAGCTATATTATTATATTACTATAAGTGAGTACACCCTTAAGTGAAAATAGCCAGATTTTGTCTGGTCACCATTATTTTCCAGCACTGCCTTAACTCTTGGGCATGGAGTTGTTTAGAGCTTTACACGTTTCCACTGGAATCCTCTTACACTCCTCCATGATGTCATTACAGAGCTGTTGGACATTAGAGACCTCGTGCTCCCCCACGTTCCATTTGAGAATGACCCACAGATACTCAATAGGGTTTAGGTCTGAAGACATGCTTGGCCTTTACCACTCCTATAAACGAAATATGTTTGTCTTGTTCTCAGACCACCAGAACATGGTTCCAGTAATCCATGACTTTAGTCTGATTGTCTTCAGCAAACTGTTTTATTACTTAGAACAGGCTTCCTTCTGGGATGACAGCCATGCACCCCAGTTTGATACAGTGTGCAACGTATGGTCTGAGCCAGGCCTGACAGGCTGACTTCCCACCTCTTTAACCTCTGCAGCAATACTGGCAGCACTCCTATGTCCATTTTCAAAAGTTAACCTCTGGATATGATGCTAAGCATGTGCATTCAACTTCTTTGGTCGACCATGGTGAGGCCTGTTCTAAGTGGAACCTGTCCTGTTAAACTGCTGTATGTCTTGTTCACCATGCTGCAGCTCACTTTCAGGAATTACTTGCCATGAGGTGTCATGTTAAAATTTCAGTGACCAGTATGAGAGTGTGAGAATGACAACACCAAGTTTAACACGCCTGCTCCCCATTTACACCTGAGACCTAGTAACTAGGTACTTTTGCTGCAAGCATTTGAGATATTAATGGCTGTGGGTTGAGTTATTTTGAGGACACAGCAAATTAACTGTAATACACTGGTATACAAGCTGTAGACTGACAACTTTACATTTATTTTTTTTATTTTATTTAAGGCTATTAATCAAGCTCAATATTATAACCTAGACTAGGATAAATGTTTTAAGTAATAATAATTTTGAATTACGTAATATGTAATCTTAACATTATACTCCCCTGTACAGTATACTGTATACCATTGTATACCCCTGTATACTACCCTTGTCCAAAGAATCAAAAATGACCCATCTTTACAAATCCACCTAAAAAAATGATTCGCCTTATTTAATTTTTAACACCACATTTATTGCATGAAGAAACAACCTGTCCTTCATTACAAACTGAATATCAGGGCATACAAACATGCTGATCACTGACCACTCTTCATTTTCAATGTAACACTCTTAATTTATTCAAGGCACAAGGCAAAAACAATCCCAGTCAGACATATCGTGCCTGGTATGCTGAACCATACTCAGGCTGGCTTGAAGTGGTGGGCTTGGGCATAAAACACAATGCCAGCTGCCGCCATGAAAATCTCCTTATTCATGCAGCACGAGTAGCTGAAAATCACTGCATTGCAAAATCAATAGATCTGTATATGAGAGGGCTGTGCATGTCAGAATGCCCAAAATGACTATAAAAATGTCAAAATTAAGTACAACTCTGAAGCCCAAAAAGTAGTATCCTAGTGACATAAGCGTACTTTGGCGCATACCGTTTAAGTGCAGTGTAAGCACAAGTCAGTGGGGGACTGAAAAGGGGGTTGTAAGGAAATATAAGGAATATAAGGAAATTGGCCATAGTGTGAGAACTTAGTGGTTGTGTGTGTGTGTGTGTGTGTGTGTGTGTGTGTGTGTGTGTGTGTGTGTGTGTGTGTGTGTGTGTGTGTGTG
>JAUZSU010141002.1:0-15552 GCA_034780255.1 Parotocinclus maculicauda | reverse complement strand
TGGCGACTTGTGGCTTGTTTTTGTAGTAAATGGAAATGTTAGGCAAAGACCTGTAGGTGGCAGTAGAGGGCTGGGGAAGAAATTCTGGAGTTTTCGGGTAATTATGCCAGAGACGAAGAGTTTATTCAGGTATATTACATACTGTACACGTTCTTTAGTCCGATTAAGTGGAATTGTGGTCCAAATAAGCGAATAACATTACACGTATATAATAGGATTTTTTCCGGTGCTTTAGGATTTGGTCTGAATAAGCGGCTGGTCCCATTAACCGGTGGTCCTATTAATTGGAATCGACTGTATTTGGAAAATGTGCGTTAAATTCTGTCTTATACCTTTCAACTCTTCAATTACACACTTTGGAACACACTCTTATAATATTAATATATTCATACATTAATAATAAATTATAGAATGAAAGAATAATTCCAATAACTCCTGGATAGTAGCTCTGTATTCAAAAAGCTCGTCTCAGTCTAGGCTTAAAACAGAGACAGCTAAAAGAGAGTCATTATTATATGGGGCTACCCTTACATTATCATGGGTTCATTCTGAAATTTATTAGTAGAATGCAAAGTGGCTATGAGCCTAGAAAGACTCTTTGAAATATTGTTACTGTTAAATTATTTTGCATGCTTGTCTTAAGTATGTATCTTAAATTCTGGTCTCTTTTCCACAGACACACTTCTGATAGACTACCAGTTCACCTTCAGTCTGTCTCAGGAGGATGACCGATACTACACCGCCATCAATTTTGTAGCCACGCCAGATGAGGTGGGCAGGAAACTTCACCTGTAGAATTCCAAATTTCTGCTTTGTATTTAGAATTGAAATATGCATGGCAGTAGTTCTAAACGTGTACACACAGAAATGGAAATGCGTGCAAATAAATAATTGTATATTTATAACCCTAGAAAACTGATACATATTGTCCTGATTGATAAACATCATAATTTCCTAAACTGTTTGATTTATGTGAAATAATGCAGTATACTTTCTGTCCCCTGAGAAGCTTCTTTTATTATTCATTGTTACTTCATCAGCCTTTTATCTGACGGTTTATTAAATTTGTTGCATTGATACACAAGTCAAGGGCAACTATTCAGTATCATGATTATAACTGCAAATATGTTTATCCATCTCTGTAGCAAAATCGAGACCTGGACATGATCATTAATGCCTCTAAGAACTTTAACCTCAACATCACCTGGGCTACCAGCTTTGCAGGTATTATGCCTCTAAAAAGAGATTTCTTTCGATCATGTAATGCACTTAATATGTGTACTTTGTATTGTGTAAAGTTCATTATTAATTTTTAATCTTATTTTTCTACTCAGCTGGAACTCAGTCCGGAGAGGAGATTCATATTGTGTCCTGCAGCAACATCAAGGAATTCAAGGACAACTTCTCCAATGAGAAGTTTGACTTTCGGAGCAACGCAAACATCACATTCTTCGTTTATGTCAGCAACTTCACCTGGCCAATCAAAATACAAGTATGTGTTAGTGCTGGGACTTCATTGGTTGAAGGAGGTATTAAGTTGGAAATGTTAAGGTCATTTTGGTGAGTAATTTACCACAGATGGCTAAACTCGGGTTAAATCAACTTTTTAAGTAAAGTTGCTTAGAAATACAGTGGCAACTCAAACATTTATTCATTCAACCATTTTGGACATTTTCTTCTGTTTGATATCGTTTTACCCCAAACTCCAAATTCCAAATTCCAACTTTGAACATTACTTGTAGGTGTATAACCCAGTCTCAGGGAGTTTGGGGTAAAAGAATTGGAATCCAACTTCCAGCAAATACGAATCAACATCCTGGAAACCAGTTCATTAAAATGTTTCAGTGTAGATTAGCGCTTTCAACAAACACTTTCTAGTTTTGCCACTGCTTTGTAATGGTCCTAGTCATAGTGGGTAGGGGGTGGTTGGGGTGTTTGCAATCCGGAGCCTATCTTTTTCTGGGACTGAGCATGTGATCACTGACCTGCCCGAAATGCACTGTCAAGGCTTGACTTGGGTCCCTGCAGTGGTGGGGTAGTGTATTAGACCTCTGCACTGCCTGAAAGCCCTGAGAAGGAATTTTGTACTTTCCAGTCATTTGTAACACTTCAGTTGCCACCAGCCATGTATACTGTAGAAGACATTTTATTTCAAACATGGACACATTTTCTAATCTTCAACATATCATTATAGTTTGATGTTCTTGGACTTTGATAGCATGAGTGCATATCTCACATAGGACACTAACACAAATGCACACACACAATGTTTGTGTTAGATTAACAGTTGTTCCCATACTTTCTCTGTAGTGCTCTCTTTTGTAGATAACACTGTTTTTGAATGACAAACACATACTTTGACACACATGCACACACACACCTGTTGCATCCAAATTCCACTGGAATCTATTTAAAAAATAACTCGTACAAAACTGCAACTTTAACTAAATAAAATAGTGCCAAATGTTTTAGGGCAATTATTATACTGATTAAATCATGTTTTTAGGTGAAAGAAAGAACACTTGAATGGCTCTTTTCAAGCAAGCGCTGTGGAATCATCCCTGTGTTACTTTTCATTCTTCTCTGTGTGTTTTAGGTTTATTTGATGAACTGTTCAAACTTACCCCTTTGTGGAACTTGCAAACTGAGCAATTGTTGCTTATCTGTTATTAGAGCTGATGATGCATTAGACACTACCGATGGCCAGTTACGTCGTACAGTTACTTACCCTGCATGAATGGGGATGATGCATAACCAATTGTGAGCACATGTCTAAATGTCTTTCTCTTCCCTTATTTTACTTGCTATTTCTGTACTGCATAGGCATGCAAGTCTGGTCTGGAAGTGATTTGGATATGCTTTCGTTTCCCTCCTCCTCTCTTCCTTTCCTCCTCTTCTCCACCCCTACTCTTGGAGGCCAGCATAAGCCGATGCACTGGAACTAGAACACTGAGGATGTGTATTAGGTTGTCCGCTCACTGAAAAATCACATTTTCTTCTCGGCTTATGGAAGATTTCAGAATAATTATATTTTGTCCTAATTTACTTGGCTATATGGCTGAAGTCTGGATATTACTTCTCATCTCAGGAAAGAGTTTGTCCTGATGAGAGCGATCTTAAAAGACTGAAGAGTCAGGGAGGTGAGCTCATACGGGGACAAAAGCACTTTTGTTGTAAGGGTGGGGGCTCCTTGGAAGAAGCAGAAGGAGGCATGCTTCTCTGTAAGGCCTGAGAAAACTTGTGGTCCTTTGACCGACATGGAATGTTAAGTTAAAACACATGGTTTCTAAGGAAGAGCGAAAGTAAGAACGGGAAAGTATGTGGGAGAGTGCAAAGAGGGAGAATGGCGAGTGAGTGGAAAGGGAGATGGCACAGAAAGGGAGATCAGAAAGTTGTAGAAGGTTTTCATCTCAGCCTGCAGCAGCAAGATTCCTGCCTTCTGTTTTCTTCTCTGATTTTCTTTGCATGTGGTCAAAGGCTCTGCGCCATCTGTAGTTTTTGGCCAGCAGCTTAGATGCATGTGTGAGAGAATCTTTTCATTTTTTCAGGCTGTATTGTATGCGTCTGTGTGTGAGAGAGTATAGGAGAAACAAATTAAGGCTTTGTCCTTTTTTACATAAAGTTCACACGACAGAAGGGGCGAGTACACCTACCTTTAATTATTTGCACAAGTTTAGCCCCATGAAAACAGTCAGTTATTACCTTTTCCTGTTTTCGAAAACAGTCACATATGGGCATTGACAGGACTTGGAGTTCAGGCCCATGTGTTCTTGCTTTTTTTTATTTAAGACTATTAAAGTACACACAGGTACATTGAGGAGATTTTATTCTTGATGCTATCCTCTTTATCTTGCTGCTTATATTCTGTTGCTACATTTTGTTGTTAAGGATTGTATGTATGCTTAATTGTACACTCATTACCTTGGCAGGTTAACTGTGATACTTGCATAATTATAGTTGTGAATATCACCAAAGTGTTGTTTGAACTGGCTGTTTTCCCAGTGAGATTTGTTGCTTTATGAGAATTTAGCCTTCTGCTGTTGTTTAAATAATAGATGTTTCAAAATGCAAGTAGATACTGTGGGGTGTACTGAGGAAAATGACATATGCAACCATTACACAACCCTAAATCAGAAAATGTTGGGGTGGTATGGAAAATGCAGTGCTCCTTACATGTACTTTGAATTTTGTCTTATCAACTTTTAAGTTGTCTGATTAGCTTCATTTAATTTGTTAATAAACATCATCCAATCCTGCATCTTAGAAACCTATCACATGGGGGGAAAAATTATGTGACTTCAAACGGGTGATGTCGACAAGTGATTATAACCATGATTTGGTACTAAAGATGGGTCCGCATGAATGAACAAGGTAAAATGTATTGAAATGTTTAAAAACAATGTTCTTTGTAAGAAAGACTGGAAGGGATTTCTGTGTTTCAGTACTAACTTGTTCTGATTTGACTTATTTTACGTTGTCTTGTTGGTAAATGCATGGACGTCCTTGGAAAAGATGGCATCTTGAAGGAATAGATCTTGCTCTCAAATCTTAATGTACTTATTTGCATTAATGCTGCCATCATAAAACTGAAAATGCCCTGCGGCAACCCCTGAACTTAAATAGTTGATAATAGTCCGGATGGTCCTTCTTGTCTTTGGTGGAGATGCTCCACCACTTTTAATCAAAGACACAGCATTTTGTGGACACTGCTGTTTGTACCAAATTCATGACACTTCACCTTTTGACATGGTCTGTTTGAAATCACACAATTATTTCTTGTTTTCATTACCAGCTACAAATTGCTTGTGTTTCAGGTTTAAAATGAAGGAATGGATGTTTATTGTCAAATTAAATGAAGTTGATCAAAGCAAACATGAAATATTTTAAGTTCACATGTTTTGCAATTTAATAAAAGTCAATGTAAATGTAAGGAACACTACATAAAAAAAAAACATTTCTGTATCATCACAACTTTTTATGGTTTGGCTCTTTTTTATACTGATTGTAATGAGTGAACTGGACTGTTATTTGCATCATTCCAAGCCACTTAAAATTGAAATGCTTTGCAGCTAAGCAGAAGGCTCAATGAGAGTAATGTCCCATTTAGAAAAGTGCCTTTCGTATTGATTGAGCTCCTTCTTGAACAAGTCTGTGTCATTGGAGCAATTAGTCTGTGTGCCTTTAAAATGTGTGGGAACTCATTGTCTTGTTCATAATAGCCATGTTGTCCATCTCACATGTCAGTGTGTCCTCCTTACACATGTTATATTGAAGCAAGAACTGTGGTCATTGTGGTTAAATAGCATTTATATTCTCATTTCTGCCTACATACTGAAATTTTTAACAAATTGTTGGTCATCTGAAGGCAGAACATTATTGGGAGACATGGTTTGTTTTTGGGATACAAAATGACACTGCAGAAACCAGAGCAAGGGCATTTGCTGTATTTGCTGTATAAACAGTAAACAAACACTTTCACAGAATCAGAAACATCTCTTCTTGACATGTTACATAGCTGGTTATTTTTATCACAGATGCAATAGTTTTCTTGTTTGTGCTGCTATTTGGTTTCACATTTTACAAATGGAATGTGATACCTGTTACAGAAAAAAAGGCTGGTTAAGACGGTGTATGGTGGTTAAGACTATCAATGCACAATTCAATAAATGATATTACATAATCAATATTTTATTGTAAATGCGGTTTGTATTAATGATTCTGCCCAACTGTAAGTAAATCTTAGTGTTTTAAGCATGTTAAAGGTTGGCTACGCGTTGCTATATACACAAAAAATATATTAAACTCCTGAGTTTAAGATATGTTCAGACTTTAGACAAATCTATATGTTGAATTTATCTTCATTGTAAATGGAGGGCTCCCTGTAATGGAAATAAGCGAAACACATTACATTACATGGAATATTTAAGTGTTCTGTATACCTTTTTCCTGTTTTGTTTTTGTCATGATTAAATTATGTTTTTCCTCTGATATAATTATGATATATTTGACACCTGACAGTAAGTGTGGCTTGGAAGTAGATATTTTGGTCAACCTGCGAATACACCAGCTATGTTCTCACCTGCTTAATTAAATTGCTTTCATGTAAATAACGAACCAGGGTTTGATTAAAAAATAGTAGTAATTTTAAAGTAAGCCACTGAGAATATGCAATACTCTTTCAGGCAGTACCATTCATACTGAAATCTGTCAAAATAATAGTGAAACTGTCAAGAGATCTGTGCAGGTTAAGTGGAAAAAGTAAATCTGCATTTCCCACAGTGTTTTGTCTTTGTAAATGGTATCCTACCATCAGTAAGATTAATTCAGCTTCTTGAAAATGATTAGCAAGTCTATCCAGAGCAGCAGAGGAGCATGAATCATTAAAAATGCTGCTGGAGAATATCATCAACAGAGGGCAATGTTGGTCCGGTGTCTTGTCTGTTTTTTCACGTTATTTGTTTCTTTCACTTTTTAAGGCATGTCTCTCACCCTCTTTTTCAGATTGCATTCTCCCAGCACAGTAACTTCATGGATCTAGTACAGTTTTTTGTCACATTTTTCAGGTATGAAGCCTTCCTTACTTTATAATCACTATTATTACATGGTTAAAGCACTTTTAGTATGGGACTTCAGATTTCAAAGGCACATGTATTCACTAGGATGTGCATACTTGCACATACACTTACTGAGGACTTTAATTGGAACACCTGCACACCTGTTGTAAATCTTTTTGGATGAAATGCTACTCTCTTCATCTGGAGTGAAAGGACAGAAAATCAGGGGACGAAGCGGACGCAAGAATCCATGGTCTCAACCTTCTCACCCTGCTTTTTGTTAGCAGTCTAGACTGGTGGACGTAACACTTGTGTATGGAATGTTTTCTTGGCACACTTTGGGCTAAGTTTGATTACTATAGCTGAATTTCTGCATCCCTTCGTGGCTACTTAAATTTAAGGCTACATTGTCCTTAAATAAGCTTCCCAGTCACTGATTCCATTAGAACATTAAACATGATAGTGCACACAAAAAATCTACAGGAGTTGCCATTATGACAACGTTGAGAAGAATCTCAAAAGAATGCTTCCAACATCCTTTGGATTCCATGAAGAAATGAGGCTGTTACAAGAGCAATAAGAAGCATTACCCAGTTTAATTATATTGTCCTTAATAAAGTGCTGAGAATGTGTATGTGGGTTATGAGCACTAAGGTTTAGTTGCCCCTTGTTGCTCTTGTTATTTAGCGTTAATTCAGGAATCATCCAGTGCTTAACATGAGGACTGCAGCACTGGGGATACATTCTTAAATACGTATGTACTGAAGACTCCCACATGCTGAAGCTGAACTGTTTGTCATAGTCTATATGTGACAGTTGGGAGCGGACTTAGATTAGACTTAGATTTATCCTATACAGTACTCATGGTGTGCTGTGCTTGGCCGTGGTTCCCCATCATTAGTTCTGTCAGCCTAGGCACTATGATGAATTACACTGACTCTGCACTCTGTAAGCCTTAGTGGGTGTAGTTTTGTGTGGGTGTTAACAAAGAGTAAATCCGTCTGCTCAGCAGACAAAATTGGCTGGATCGATAGATTTCTGCTTTTTAATGTATACGTTGTTGATGCACTACTTTTAGTAATACATTTTGTACATTAGTCCCTATTATTCTAGACTAAAAGTGTTATCGGTTATGTGTTTAATGCAATGGATTTGTATTGAATCTTTCAAAACTTAATTGTATACCTTAATTTCAATTGCATGCCATGTTTACATTTAATTGCATTTACTTAGTAATATTTCAAATAAATTCAAAAGGTATCAGTAAATGGAGTTGGATGGGTGTGCAAAGTACTTGTACAAAAAATAGTAACAAATCAAAAGCCAATACATTGTAATTTCAGTATTTCATAATATTAGTATGCAATATGTTTTTTTTGGTTTTTTTTTACATTTTGAATTTACAAAAATGAAAATAAACTATTTCATAAATATTCACCCAGTTTGAAGTGACTGGCCTAATTCTGCAGAGGTCCATGAAGTTAGTGCTAGTAGTCTCACAATTTGTGAGATCACCTGATTGCACAGATTATGTCTCAAGTTACACTGCTTATATGCATATTATTTCTGATTTGACTTGTTTATCATTGTCTTGTTCATGGCGTCCCTGAAAAAGATTATATTTTGAAACAAGACTTTTCAAAACAAATGCATAAGGTCATAAATGAATTGTAGTGAGGCTTGTAACACATTATAATATGTCCAGATTTAAGTGCACATGAGCTGAAAGTCACAGAAATGCATAGGCACAGTTTTACATACACTGCTCACAAAAAATAGGGGATATTTATATATTGGATATTTTAATCACAAGTATACCCCAATGTCTGTGAGCAGTATATTTCCTGTGGGCTGGAGATACAAAGTGGATAGACTTTAAGCTTGCAATCTGTTACACTAGAGTCCAAGAGATATTGGAGTTACCCGTTTCTTTAGAAGGTTTCATCCCACTTGGTGTCATTCCAATTTTAATGTTAGATATTAAGCAAATACTGGTCACTTACATGCTGCTCTATGCTATATCCAGCTGATAATTGTTGTGGGTCTGTTATTAAGTTAAAATTTACAAACCTGTGAATTGTTTTTGTCAATTCCTTTAAAAAAATCCACTGAGTTATGAGTCACAGTATTATGAATGCGTGGTATTTTAAAATCACACATTTCTTAAGGCTGGTGTTGGATGGGATTTATTTTTTTGACCACATGTCCTGTTTGGTTTCAGTTGTTTTTTGTCTCTACTACTGGTGGCAGCTGTTGTGTGGAAGATCAAGCAGAGCTGTTGGGCATCACGGCGACGAGAGGTCAGTACTATAGCAGCAGTTACCCTGAATGTTGCATTTGCACATTTATCTTAAATGTTCTCAGGGTACTGGAGTGTGTTCATGTTGTAGCATTTTTTTGGCACAGTTCTCTACAAATAGAACAAATACGAATTTCTACTGAATATGTGAGTGAAAAGCAGTCTAAAGGCTGTGATATTGCTACAATATTAAAATGCAGGTGACTTGCTAAATGATTTAATGTAGACTCTTTCAGATGGGGCCAATCTTTATGCATGGATGATAAGCATCAGAAATTCAATTTAGCTATATGCAGTACATATATAACACAATTTACAGTGTTTATATAGAAGAAATGAGGACAACTGAACTTTGAGCCAGTGATCATTAATGCGCCGGAGTCCAAACCTGATAAGCTCATGCACAGTAGACGATATAATGAAAATATGACCTGGAATAACACTGCAGTTTCTGTATATCTTGTATTTTGACTGTGGCTGTTGCATTGTGTCTCAGTCAACATGGCAACAAATTTTCAAGAAGTGTATTTAAAATGTGTGTTTTAATAATAACTACTATGGCCTTTCTTAAAGGTAAAAAGGCATTCTAAACCAATTGCTGATTTAGTAGGTTTTACAACACCCTAGTGATGACTAGGTTTAATTCTGCCAGGTTTAAATCATAGCTATTCCTTATAGAATCAGTTGCCTTGTGTTAACCTGTGAACATGTGGCATTGTAACTGACATAACACAGATTGTAGTTGTAAATATCCAACATAAACTGCCTAAGGCTTGCTGATATCAAGTCAGTGGAAAGTACTGCATGTTGAATTTGGCCATGAGGGAAAATCAGAACAGAAACATGTAAAAGCTTTAGCATGGTGTGGTTTAGCCTATGACTTTGGTATTTGACAAATATTGACCAGACGCTCATAGTGTGAGGTCAGTCTATGCTGTGGTTGCATCTGCAGTGTAGCTGAAAATGCTGTAGTTGTGATGTGGATTCACATTCAAATTATACATGCGCCTGATGCTCTTACACCCCCAATTCCTTCGCTTGTCTAATAGGGCACATTCTGTTTCATACTGATCCATTGCTGTGAATTAAATTTCAGCAGAGTCATATTTTTCATCCTTTACACACTCCTAATATTGACCGTCAACTGTACACACACACATATATCATAAAGCTTGTGAGTTGGTCTTTAAGGCAATATAAGTTATAATAAATTTAACAATTGTGCACTGTAATAAAAATTTTTAATTTGCTTTCTTTCTTTCACACTCCCTTTTTAAATTATTTGCACAAGTGTTTATCCCATTATACATTTTGACATTTTCTCAAGCTGGAAGTAAAACAAACTTCTTTGGATTTTAGGAGTTGTTACCAATTAAAAACATTACAAGTAGTTGTGGTTTAATGTGTTATGTTTTATGACACCAAAACTGCCTTGGGTCAAACTAAACTAAAACATTGCTCATCGTCCTGTGAACACCACCCCCACAGTGAAGCATGGTGACAACACTGGCCATCTACAGAAAATGGGACACTAGTCGGAGGCAAAAGCAAGTCATCAAAAACTTTATCAGGTCCGGTCGATCCAGGCTTAAAACATTATATTAGTCAGTGACTCTGAGAATACTCCCCATTTTATGCAGGAGTGGTTTAAAATCAAGAACCTCCAGACCACAATCTGATTAAGAATCTGTGGCAAGATTGCTCCCAACCATGAAGAATAGGCAACATTTTCAAAACTCAGATGTGCAAAGCTGAACAAGTCGTAGTCGTAAATGCAGCAAAAGGTGTTGAACAAAGTAATTCCAAGCTCTAATACTAAAGTTCGAGTAGGTGCAATATTGTGCAATGGACCTTAATTCTGAAATGTATGTAAATTCAACAAAGGCTATCCTGTTTGGTTAAGGCAGAAAAGAACACTGCTGTGGAAATAAATTGCAGAATATTCCATGCCAGATATGGAAGGAATGTGTCACAGAACAGTGCACTCAGCTTGCATCAGAATGAAAATTACCCATGCTAAACTCTGTCAAAAACTGAAAGAACTTGCAATGGGAATGCAAGTGTCAGAGCTGGATTATCCTGAAGTCACGTTTTCTTTTACATTATGTAGACTGATTTGTACATGTGCACTGTTTAGCTATAGTAGTGCATGGACCAGGGTGTGTGTTTTTTTCAGTAGTCAGTAGAGGGATTGCCAGTCCCTAATAGTTTGAAACCTAAGTTAGGATCTAATGTGTCCAATTATGGTTGCACTCACACTGATCTCGTTTGCGTATGTCCCCCCTCCTTACTACCTCACTTGTTTGTACTTACACTACTTTAATGAAACATCCAACCAGCTGTTTAATAAAGGCATTGATAATGCAACACTATATTTTTGGCTTCTCATGCTGCACGTAGAAAACTGGCTCACGCAGCACGCCGGACTTTATGGTTGTACTGCTACACTGCTCAAAAAAATTAGGGGATATTTCAAAATGAATATGAAGCAATGAAAAAATTAAATATTTGATCTTTTTATTAAACAAGAACATCAGAAAAGCAAGCGACAAGTCGAAGAAAGTTGTTCTGTAATGCAAGTGAGATGCAGAAACAACTTTTATTTATTTTTGAAAAAAGTAACTAAATGTTCCCTGATCTTGAAAGTTCCCTGCAATTTCCCAGCCCTTGTAATGCCTCTGCAACAAGATTAGCCTTAATGCAAAGCTTGTAGAGCAATAGGACATGGTCAAACACAGACAACAGTGGCAACAGTACTTGAAACATCCCAAAGTGTGATTATTAGATTATGCAATCGCTTTCAAGAGACTGGAACAGTATGAAGAAGACTAGAGCAAGATTGCCCATCTGAAACAACAGCAAGAGATGACCACTACTTGACCTTATTGAAAAGAAAGAGCAGATGCAGCAATGCAACAGAGTTGTGGGGATAGTTTCTTGCTGCCACTGGATGACGGCAACCCAGACCATATGAAATCGGTTTCATGGTGTTGAACTGCATGCCCGGCGACCAATGGTATGCATTCCGTTATCTGTTGAACACCATAGAACCATAGAAGGTTGGCTGATGACCATCGTCATGTTGAGCTACAGTTCAGTTTGCAGCCTGACTGTTATCGTTTCCTGATCTGGCATTGAGGAGAATCTACGTTTCATCAGCGTTTGTGGTTGTACCAAGTACCGCGTCATTGAAAATGGATTTCTGACTGCTGTCAGATACCGAGATGAGCTCCTGCACCCTATAGTGGTACCCTATGCTGGAGGTATAGCGTATCTGGAGGTATATCATGGACGATAATGCAAGGTTCTACCGTGTGTATCTCATCAACAGCATGCTTCAGGAGGCAGGAATCGAACGCATGGACAGCCTCTTATTAGCCTTACAATAAATGTACTGATTATGTGACACACTGTTTTTTTGGCTTCTCATGCTGCCCGTATAAAGATTTTTATGGTGGCAGCTGATGCTGTTTTCCAAGCTCAGGTGCGATTCGCGCTCAGTTGCGCCCAAGTGCAGTACAGATTACCTAGTGTGAAGACCCTCAGCAAATGTGTGATCAACACCTAATGTTCTGTAGAAATTTTAGCGCACAAGAGATGAGATCACTGATTAAATCATGGATTTAAAAAATGCATATGTGTTGTGCTTAGTGTTTTAAGGCCTGCACCTTTTACTTTTTGGCAGTCTGGAGTGTATGGGCATAAAGTTGCGAAATGCTATTTAACTTATTGTTAACACAATTCTATCCGTTCATGAGTACTCAGCATCAAGTTAGCAGCAATGCTGTTCCTGTTCACCTTAGGTGTTTTACCCACAATGAGTAGCTGGCTGTGAGTTTTATCTGGTTAGGAAGCAGTAATGTGACTGTAAAAATAGACTGACATGCTGATGTAAGGTGTGCAAACCATTTAATTGCCATAAATGTCTTTAAATGCCATTTAGTGTCACAAATAAGTAAAAATAATGTTAACTGGGTTGAATTTTACCATTAATGTAAGTATGAAAGAATATTGTCATATTGTTTCTATGATTGCTATATACTGCTTTTCTACAGGAATGTCCGTTAGTGACAGTATTTTTACCTGTGTAGCAGTACAGTGCTCAAGAGTGTTCTTATGGTACATCATCATGGACATAATAGCACTACTCATAGGAGTGCTAAAACAGATTGCAGGCAGTTCTGTTCTGTGAGCTGTGGGGACACAGATGTTCCTGGTCATCTTTCTGTGACTTTTTCAGACAGCTTGCCAAACGGGTCAGTCTGTCTTGAATCACGTGTTTTGGTAACACAGATTTTTCATAATCATAAATGTCCTGTATCAGATCATGTCATAACATTGTGTGTAGAGATTTTGTGTAACAACATACAATAGAATATCAGACAGCTAATGCATGAGCAATAGAGTAGATGGTTGTCATGTATGTGCAATTGCCTGTGAGTTAATAATTACACAGTGTCATCCTTAAACAGTGCTCAGTGATGGGTAAGTGCTTGGGATGTAGTGGTAAGAAAGGAGAAAGGAGAGAGAGAAACTCTAGGATGGTGCTGATTAGGTTTTATTCATTGGGGGTATATTTAACTGGGTCAGCACACTAACTCTGTCTCCCCAACATTATGCTTCACCTGTGTTATCTTATGTACAAGTGTGCCTGCTGATGCATGCAGAACTATTAGTGATAAACGTTGTACACTTTACCAGTTCTGCCTGATAAAAAAATAATGTATTTTATTTAATCATGCTTCCCTGTTACAAATTAATGTGTGCATTCTTTCACGCATTTTCTGCGCTGTAAGGCAGTGGTCTTAATCCCTCTAAACTGTAGTCTTTGGGGCAGAGTGATATTTGTTAGGGAGCTTAATTGAGACTAATTAAAGGAATATACATAATTTACACTCTCCTAGGCTAATCTGTTCCACATAACTGGTTATCAATCAGTCATGATAACCATAAAACATGACACAACTGGTCATATGACCTACTATGTTTAAATAGAAAAATTAGGCACATAATCAGAAAGAAGATACATTTGAGCTGTGATCCTTTATGAACTTTTCACAGATTTAGGAAGAGTACACATTTCTCCTGTTTGTTTTTTGCAAACATTGCTATGCGCATGTTTTTAAACCAACTGGTCTGACTCGCAATGTGTGTTCTGTCAGTCAGTTCAGATATACAGTATATAAAGTCAATGTCAAATTTATTTATATTAATTAATTAATATATTTTATTTATATATTTTTTACAATGGTGCATTGTCTCAAAGCAGCTTTAATGGACTATATTATTTTAAAAGACCAATCCCAATTAGAGCAAGCCTAGGTCTACAGTGGTAAGAAAAACTCCCTAAATATAGAAGGAAGAAACCATGGGAGGACAAAGACTCAAAAAAAGACCCATCATCCTGGGGTGACCTAGATTTTAATTGAAATAATTACATTGTGTTAATAGTAATATTAAGTAAATAACATTTCAATTAAATAATGAAATAGATTTAAGATAATGAGTCCTCAGTGGTAATTTATTGGAGGTGCATCGTCTCTTTGGGAATTATTGCACTTGACTCGGGCATAGTGGGACTGGTTTCTGTTGAAGCCGACCAGTAGAGTGATGCTGAGGTGGAGGAACATCTAAGTGTATCGTGTTGGAATATAATTATGTCCTTTTGACATGATCTAAGGAATTTCCTTGTGTGAACAAGTGACTTCTAATAACAAGCCTGTAACACACATCCAATGGCAAATGCTGTGACCTACACCTATTTTAGGAGATCATTTCTGCATTATCTAAAGTAGACAGAAAACTCTATTGCGGCGGAATCAGTTTGCATTCACAGCAGGATCCATACTTGACACTTCCCTGTTTTGGATCTTGAGTTGATGGTTGTGTTTTTGGGTGCGTTGCTGTTCTTTAATTGGCAAAACTATCAGCTGCATCCAGCAACTTGTTTCACTATCAGCAGGTTGCAGAACTGAACATGTCACATAAAACCAGATGGTTGATTATTCACCAGATTTGTGCAGAAGACTTGCAGAAAAGTATTGACAGAAACAATAGTGATTAAGGTAGTTGACTACTAAATGGAAGCTTGGTGGAATGAACTTGCACTGAATGTCCAAATGACTCAGTCAGCTATCAATCGGCGACTGAAGGCTCAGCACTAAGCAAAGGCTGAGACTGCACTTAAAAATTTATTAATTTTAGAAACCCTTACTTTTGCTTTATTACTGTGTTTGTTGTTTTTACACACTTCATCTCTGAGCAGGGATGGTGTTCTTAGACATTTGCACTAGAATGATGTAACATTTACTAAAAAGAACACAAAACACATTTAACTTGCTCTGTAAAAAACCTTTAAATGTAAGTACAAAGTGCAAATCCTTGGTATTCACCAGGCTGCCATGGTTGATCCATTAAACAATAAGTTTTAACTGCTTAGCGAAATTAAGTCATTCTGGACGAGGTTGTCTGCTTAATGATGTAAATGAGTGTAGTTGTTCATTTAGATGGATAGAGCTTTATTGATCCCAAGGGAAATTGAATTGTTTCAGCAGTAGGAACATAGAACGCTGTACACATCACTAACATATTGAACAAATTTAAGTGTAAAAATAAAACAAGGTAATATAAAATAAGAAATATAACAATCAATATGATAATAACAATAATGAAGGGATGCATACATATACATTTTATATA
>JAUZSU010140991.1:0-15553 GCA_034780255.1 Parotocinclus maculicauda | reverse complement strand
ACCAATTATATAAAGCCCTCTGCGCACTGTTCCTGAGCACTATGCGCTTCAGCATCCACTGACCCCGCTACATCAGTTTACGTTTACCACTTTGTGGCTGACTTGCTGTTGTTCCCAAACACTTCCATTTTCTTATATTACAGCTGACAGTTGACTGTGGAATATTTAGGAGCAAGGAAATTTCACGACTGGATTTGTTGAACAGGTGGCATCGTATTACAGTTCCACGTTGGAATTCACTGAGCTCCTGAAAGCGACCCATTCTTTCACAAATGTTTGTAAACACGGTCTGTATGCCTAGGTGCTTAATTTTATACAACTGTGGCCATGGAAGTGATTGGAACACCTGATTTGGATAATTTGGATGGATGAACAAATACTTTTGGCAATATAGTGTATGTATATATATAGGTTGAATATATTGAATTGCATTGGTTGAAGTGTTCTATGAGACTTCTGCTTAGCGTTTTATTCAAGGGTGCTGTTAATAAGGCAAAATGATACATATCTTGTAAGAGATTATACAAACATTTATAATGACATATTACAACATTGTACTCTGGTGGCATGGTATCTATTAACTAGTCCACTACCACAACCCTGGGTTTCAGTCCCAGTGATGCCTTCCAGTTCATTCACAAAGGCACATTTGACAATGTCTCAGGGCGTAAGCGGGGGTCTTCCTCCTGCCATTGTAACAGCGGTCCCCATGGGGGATTGTTGTCTCATTCTCAAAATTATCAGTATACACAACCTTTATTAAATGTACTGTCGTAAGTTACATGAGAAAGTTGCGTTTGATGTGTAAATACTGTTGCTGTTATACTGAAATAATTCAAACCACCACAACTTATGTCACATGGGGGCCAATTAACCTGACATGTGATAAATTATTTTTGTGGTAGCAATGTGAGAACTCCATTTCACTTGTCATCGTAAGGAATTTGACACTTGGGCGCTTTGGCAGGATAGGTTTTTGTGTTTGTCATGTAGTTCTATGAACAGCACCCTTTTTATAGCGCTGCCAATATGTGGATAAGCAGTAGTAAAATGTATTTAAGCAATCTGTGAATTTGTAATTTGTATTTTGAACTACGCTATATGTAGCCACTAGATGGCAGTAATGCTTTAAATATACTGGCTTACTATCATAAACTCGAAGTGGCAACGTTCTGCTATTTATTTTACTTTTGTCTTCCAGCTATCCAAATTTGACAGAAGTCTACTTGATCTTTAGCCCTTTTGCCCACCACCACCTTTCTCCTACTGGGCTTGTGCTTCTCTTCTCTCTCTCTCTGTCTCTCTCTCTCTCTCTCTCTCTCTCTCTCTCTCTCTCTCTCTCTGCATTTGGATCTGGAGCAGAGATTAATCTTATAGTCAGTGGAGTGTGACCTATGGCACACAGGCCTTTGAGGAGAAAAGGGTCATGCTGTTGGCTGTTACAGTATAGCCCAGTGCAGTCTGCCAAATAATACAACCACTTATTGTTAAGGAAAAAATGTTCCGCTGCCCTAGATGAAAGCTACAGTGATACTCAAAAACAATAACATTAAGTGTGATTGATATTCAGCCCTTACCCTTTATGACTTTTCTGTCTGCTACACCATCTGCATTTTCTGAGCAGAAACAAATTTATCAGCAGTGTAATGAATTGAGAAAGAGAGAGCAGGAGGAGAGAACTGGTGGCAAGGGCAGATATTGTTTTTGCAATATTTGCCTTACACAATTGTACATTTTGATATAGTTGAAAGTGCACAAGCAAATTCGGGGCATTATTTACACTGAATATTTGCCACAATTTGCTTAAGAGTGACATTATATATGTCATGTATTTACTGTTTGACCAAAAATATGTAGATACCTTGTAATTAGTGATCACTGCCTGCAGGTGTAGTATAACAGTAATGTAGTAATAATATATTCATAGACAAGCAATGGTAGTATAATGGGTTGTTCAGAACAATTCAGTCAACGTCAATATAACTTATTCATAGCTTTTTATCTCCACAACAAGTCAACTTGCTAACTTTCTACATTGCCCTTCTAAATACTGTATATAAAGACATGGCTTTGCAACCATGGCTGGCACAGAGCTCAGAATTTAACTCTATGATACAACATTAAAACTAAGTGAATTGCCAGCAGTAGACATATTGTCCATCATCAGTGCCTAACCTCACAGTCATGGATAAAGTAACAGCAAGAATCTCCATATTATTATGTTTTCTTTTGGATGTTATTTTTGGGCGTCTACAAACTTTTGGCATACAATCTAATGTACATAGTCGTATGCAAATTTTCAGCATTTAATTCAAATTAATTTAACTGATTTTTTGTTTTGTTTTGTTTTCATCTTTAAAATAAATAGAAGCCAACCTCTTCAGGGAAAAAAATTAAATCTATTTGTATACATTTCAAAGAAACCACACATTTAATCAAGTTCTCAGGCTTTATGTTAAAATAAATGAATTATCTGAAGCCTACAAAAGATACTTAAGACATAATCTATAAAAGGCAGTCTCATGATTATTTTCAGACCAGTTTGTTTTAGAATGCCATGACACTTCCATCAAACTAATCTACCAACCAGTTAAAAAAACTTTGACAGTATTTTTATTTGACACTTATTTATTTCAAATCTCACCTCTGCCAAGCTGCCACAGTTGGGCCCTTGAGCAAAACCCTTAACCCACAATTGCTTGGATTCTAAGATTGTATCAGTTGTTAGTCGCTTTGGATAAGGGCGTCTGCCAAATGCTGTAAATGTAAACTGTGTTTTGTTCAGTAGATAGATAGATAGATAGATAGATACTTTATTGATCCCCGAGGGTAAATTCAAGGCATCCGGTAGCTTGTCCACAGTTACAAAATATAATTAAAATATACTAAATTATAAAACCTTATTAAGTGTTTAGACAACATACAGACTGCAAAATGTATTGTGTAAGACATAAAATGTATTGTGAGTGTTTAAATGGCACAAATTATATTATGTTAGATGTTCCTAAAGTTACCATGGGTATCATCCAATCTGCTATGAACTGAAGTCATTCTGTTTCAACCCATCTTGCACTACAAATGTAAACAGTGCGTCATTTAAATTTCGCTTTGTGGCTGTGCTCATGATGGATAACGGAAACAGTATGTGTATCACTTGAGCTCAATGCTATAGCCTTAGAATTGGATCATTTTAAACTCTAAAATCCTAACATAACTTTTTAGCCTTTCTGCAACTGAGCGTTAAGAGTGCAGAATAGATAAGCTCCAACTTAAAACTAACAGCTTAGGTTCCTACCTATATGAACATTTGCATTGCATTTGTCCAGCTAAATACAGCATAAGGTCAACATTATAAATGGCTGGTTAAACAGAATCTTATCCAGGCATTTATGCAGAACACCACATATCTATATATTGTGTTAAACATACAGCACATTTGCATTTTAGCAAACACTCTTATCCAGATTGATACTAATTCATATTAATTATTACTAATCGATCTTACAAACCTAGCAATTGTGGGTTAAAGGGGTTAGGGCTTAGGGACCCAACAGTGGCAGTTTTTTTAGGTGCAATTTCAACCATGCAAATTCACCATCAATTTATTTCCACACCATATTACATTTACATTTACGGCATTTAGCAGACGCCCTTATCCAGAGCGACTTACCATTCATACAATCTTGCAATTCAAGCAATTATGGGTTAAGGGCCTTGCTTAAGGACCCAACTGTGGCAGCTTGGCAGAGGTAGAATTTGAACCCTGGACCATCAGGTCCAAAGTCCAGTACCTTAACCGCTAGGCCACCACAGTCCCATAATAATAATAATAATAATAATAATAATAATAATAATACAAATGTAATACACATTGCTCAGTTCAGGTTACTATAAAATAAGTAATATTTCCAGTGAAGTCTGAACACAACATGCAACACACTGTGATTCACCAGGCTCAGACAGAGGTTCGCCTTAGACAGGTTACCAGTTCGGGTTGCATCCAACCCGACCTCCACCTTACATGCCCCATGTTCAAAACCAGGCCTTTAGGATCTGCCATTTCCAATAGTTGATTCTTACCGCCATGCTAACAGAGTTGCTTTTCTTGTAGAGCGTTTGTCTTATTTTAACAACTGAATAACACTACAGGTTGGATTCCTTACCAAAAAGAGGGAAGTGGATCGTTTATGTAGGGATGTGAAGACATTTAGTATGTCATCTACATTGTAACACTATAAACTGAACTTTGATAGGGAATGCATACCTGCTGCTGTTGCTTTGTAGTTGGCTATAGAATTGGTTTGTGTATTGAGAGCTGCTGTGATAAGGTGCCGTCACTCCAGCCATGGTGACATTAGGGCAGTGCAGGAGGAAGACGAAGATGGCCAGCAAGCTAACCAGAGCACAGAGAATGCAGAAGCGAATGATGCCACGGCAGCGTAGGTTCAGCTTCTTCACTATGTAGCCACCCAAGAAGGTGCCACCACCACCAGCAGGTACAACCATGTAGCCTTGAGAAAATGGGGATGAACGTGAGTGTTTCGCATATTACATTCTGGCTCCATTTGTGTATGTGTTTGGGACAAAACGAATATTTGTGAGTTCAGTCGTGGGACAACAGTGCTAACCACTTGTGCTACTGTACCACCCCCTCCCAATTCTAAATTCTAGATCAGGGAGGCCAAATGTAGAACAAATGTGGAAGAAAATATTATATATACAAAAATATAAAGATTTACTGTTTTTCATTAAGATTAACTAAATAGATAAATAGAACTAAATAGTTTTAAAATAAACTAAAAAAAGTGAAAAAAAAAATCAATTTCTCTAAAAACTGAACAAAATTATACTGCTCACAAAAAAAAATATCCCCTAATTTTTGTGAGCAGTGTATTTTGTTTGCTCTTTATTAATAGTGGGTCAACTTTAATTTTATATCTAAATTAACTTAAGGAACTTTAAAAAATGCAGGCAGTTTGGTCACAGTTTGTACACAGTTGTTTTAGCACACACAGTACTGTGCAAAGGTGATGTGTGCAAAAACCTGATCTGTGGCGGTTTTGTTGGGGTCCTGAGTAAAAGGGACTAACAAAATATACTGCTCACAAAATTAGGAGATATTTTATTGGAGATATTTCGTTCATTCATTCATTATCTTCCACTTAATCCACATGGGGTTGCGGGCCAGCCGGTGCCCACCCGGCAACTGTGGGCCCAAGGGCAGGAACAATCCTAGACGGGGCACCAATTAATCATAGGGCACACACACACACACAGTGGGCCATTTTTAGAGAGATTAACTTAACTTAACTTAACTCGCATGTCTTTGGACTGTGGGAGGAAACCAGAGTAACCAGTAAACCCATGCAGACCACGAGGAGGACATGCAGACTCCACACAGAAAGAACCCAGGGACTTCAGCCTGGGATTGAACCTGGGACCTTCTTTCTGTGAGGCAGCGGTGCTACCCGCCAGGCCACCGTGCTGCCCAGGGATTTATCTTATTTTGAATAAATTTATTCTTGCAAACAGTATACATAGAGAAACAATTGGACTACAGTCTGTAAGAAGCACTGCAGAACCAAAATTGCAGTGACCTGTAAAACGTAAATAAACAGAAAACAAATTGAGAAACATAGAGTGCCAAAATACAGTAGGTATTTAAAGGTTTCTAAACTGACGCTGTGCATAGCAAAAGTAGTGAGATATAGCTGTAATTGTCGCTTTACCAAAGATCCAGATAATCTAAATGTTATTGGTGTTAAAATACCAGAAAAAAATACCAAACGTTTTAAGCTCTTTCAGGGTTTGGTAATACAAAGACACCAGTTAGAGTGTTTTGGGCTGGTGTAATTATTATTAATTATTCAACAAACTTTGGCACTACGATGTTGAAATCCATATTAGCCTTGTGCTACCACGTGTGAATGAACGTGTGAATATTATTCTATGGTAATACTTCACCATGTCACAATAAGTGTTTATATTGCAAACTGTATAATATATGTGTTATTTAGTGTAAGTCATGTTTACACTGGAAAGCTAAACATGATGTAGTGTTCTATTAATACAAACATTGTATACTAAATTGCAAAAATAATGCCTGTAAATCTCATGGATTTCTGTAAAACACTTCAGTAGTAATTTAAATACCCTGACTGAAATAATGCTTTACTCTGTTGATAATGCTCACATTTAAGACCAATTCAACCTGAATTGGTTGATTCATAGGTAGACTGTAAATTACAGTGAGACATTTAATGTAATCTTACCAAACCAGGTGGCTGCCTCAGAGGCACTAAGGCTGAACTGAGACTCCAAGAACTTGGGACCAAATGTGGACATGCCAGCAATGAGGGTGGCCTCTGTAGCACCAGCCAGGCACAGAAAAAGAAATGTAGGGTTCTTCAGCAGCAGCAACACAGACCTTGATGGAGAGAATGAAAGCAGGAAGAGCTGTGAAAGTTAAGACATTGTGGCACCTTGCAGCCACTAGTCTAGTGGCACTGATTAGTATGCAATGGTTTACTGTTAACAACATTATTGTTATTAAATGTTGTTGTTTCTGTTACAGTATCAGAAAATCTGTAATATAGGCAAAACCCTGGTCTACCCAGAACTTTGCCTGAGAACCGCTAGACTTGGCAAGTAAGGTAGAGGTAAGGTAAGCACCAACTGCGCCACCAAACGTAAGCCAGGACACAGTAACAGTTCTATCTCTATCTCTAAAATCACCTTAAAACATTAATATGGAGCCACATATTTACAAATTTACTAATAAGCTTTAATTGGAGAAATCTTTAAAGTTGTTATTACTTTCCCTTTAGATCATACGTTATTTATTTCAGCACTAGAGATTTTGTACCAGTAGTAATTCAGATAAATTAAAAGCTAAATTTTAGGTTTTATCGAAATTTCAAAAAATGAATATATTTTTTATACCTAAACATTTGGCACATTGTTTTTTATTGACCATAAGCAGAAAGGGAATCAGAATCGATAAAATATTGGATTGATGATTCCCAGCCATAGCAGGATGCTGATTAACTGACTTGACTTGACTGAATGACAGCACCACCCTTAGTCATGAGCCCTACTGCTGCCAATGCTTGCTTTATCACTGTTGATTAAGTGGCTGAAATATCATACTTCACTAGTTAGTAGGAGGTATACATTCTTTTGGCTGTGTAGTGTTTCACAAAGTGCACTGTATAGTATATTATTGTTTGAGATGTCACAAAGTAGGAACAAATGTTACAATAAAACAACTATAAACATTGGAACTACTGTTCTGTAAACTCTAAAGACTTAATCAGCCCTGTGCTTCATATGTGCAATTTCTCAAAAGCAGCATTGATTCATTTTTTCCATCTCTGCATTACAGTCATATGAATATGAAACCAAAGCAGAACTCAAGAGATGAAGAGAGGAACTGATTCCCACACATTTGGCCAAAAGCACAATTTGAACTTTACCAAACAAGTTTGTTTATCAATCCTCCCATTGTGCTTGGCCATCTGCTCTCAGTGTGTGGTATTACCCTCTGGTCTACTGTCACTTTATTCTCTTTCTCTCATTTGAATCATCTGTTTCCTAGCTGACATTCTGGCCTTCCCTTGGATTATCACTTTCTCATTATGAATAATGGATGCTTTATTATTGATATCTTGTTTTCTTTACATGTTTTCTTTTTATATAGAAGGTAGTGCTTGTACCTGGGCATGTCCTTCACTGTCCTGCCAAACTCAGGATCAGAGGCAGTCACCTGACTGCCATCCTTCAACTGATGAGCCTCTGATACACGCATAGTCACATAGCGCTGAGAACCTGTGAATGGTAGTGTAAAGGGGAGAGAAGATGCGGGTCCTCATTTAAAACTCAGAAGTAAAATAATTTTTTGTTTTACTGTCAGTTCTAGAATTTATGGCACCCTTGGGAAAGATGGGTAAAAAACTTGTACCAAAACATAGCCCTCTAGACTGATTAGACTAGATTTTAGAAACTGGGATGACGTTGAAGGAGAACAACGATGAAGAATCGACAACAAAACACTGACAGAATCCAAACTTTAAGCAGCTTTAGTAGTCTACAATGGCATGGACTAGGGACTGTAGTAGCCCATCAGAAGATCTAGAGGTTAAATCCTACCACTGTTGGGTTCTGGAGCAAGGCCCTTAAACCACAATTGCACTACTCATAATTTTTTTTCAAAATGAATGAAGGATCCCACAAGAAGTGCTGGACAATCTGATCATGTCCATGCCCCATCACTGTCAGTGCGTTTTGGCAGTATGGGGAGACCTTACACCCTACTGAACAGTCAATGTGGGGCACTCTCATCCAGTTTAACATGCTCCTGTTCATTCCCATAAATTTATCACTTGCTACTCAATCACAATAATTGAGTTTTCATCTCATTTGCATAATCAAACAGCTTTCTTTACATTTTAATTAGCTTTTCTGATTATCTTGTTTAATGAAATATCAAATGCCTCTTTTTTAATCACTTCACAGTCATTTTAAAATATCAAAAAAAAATTTGTGTGCAGTGTACATAGATTGTATCAATATCTGTGTAAGTCACTCTGGATAAGGGTAAAGGTCTGCTAAATGACATTTAGGTCTGCTAAATGACAGAAATGTATTTAGTTTGACCTTGCCTCATTGTGAACAACAATAATAATAATTTTAAATAATAAAGTGCCATTTTCATACTCAATGTCACTTCACAACAGAAATAGAGTCCACTCATATGTTTGTGTAGTGCCTTTTAAAGAAAATAAGTTTATGATATTTGAATTACAAGCTCTTTGACAGCTCTTGCTTCTAAATTGTGCCCACTTCATTATGGCCTACAAACCTCAAACTTGTATTTGTGTATACTCTGAGGACTAAGGGAATTCTGCCTCTTTGTGAGATCAAATTTGACATCATGGACAACTGCTAAAATCTTTGAGCATAGATAGCTGAATTGTACCTGGTAGTTGGCGAGGGTAGCCCAGAATGGGCAGTGCAGTAACAAGGGCAGCAGCTCCTCCTACCAGAAACCCGATCCACCAGGCTCCCACCCACAGTGGGTTTTCTGGAGTCAGATGAGTTCTGTAAATGGGAAAAAGATTAACAATAGAGCTGACTGTCAGTTGATGGATTGTCAACTACTGCAGTTGTTAGCTCTCTAATAACTAGGTTACAATCCAAATGCACAAAGCCATGCTTGTCACTAAATGGGGCTTATTTACGCGCAAAATTATAAAATCAGTGGAATCTTTTTTAATCCTTTAATGGTTAAAAACATGGATAAAACTGATAAGCATATGACCCAGCCTTAGGGCGTGTCTGAAATGTACTTGATTCCAACTTCAAACAAATCTGAACAGCCTTCCAGAACCAATTAAGTATGAATTCCGAAGTGCAGCTGTAGTAGATAGAACACTTGGTGCCATGCAGTTAACACACAGACTGTCACAAATCTACAGAGGAAATCTAGATAATCAAAGGAATTGAAAGTAACTATTGTGCGGCTAAAACAGTTCAATTCAATTCAATTCAAATGTATTTATATTTATATTGCATTTTACAACGGAGCATTGTCTCAAAGCAGCTTTACAATCTTAAATTATCTTTAAAGGTCAATACCAAATTGAGCAAGCCTAGGGTGACAGTGGAAAGGAAAAAGGCCCTGAAAGTAGAAGAAAGAAACCTTGGAAGGACCAAGACTCAAAATGGGACCCATCCTCCATGGGTGGCCTGGATGTTAATTATGTAAATACTTAAACGTATATTAAAGTAATAATAAAAAATAAGTAAACAATATTATTTTAATCAATAATAATATCTAAGTTAGTAATAAAATAATACAAAAATAGATTGTAAAGCAAAATAGATTTAAAATCAGTCCTCAGTGGGAGGTCCTTTGAGGCACATCTTCTCCTAGTGACTAAATGATGGAGAGAGTTACTGCACTCTGGTGGGACTGGGTTATTTTGATGAAGACCAGTAAAGTGATGCTGAGGTGGAAGAACATCTAAGTGTGTGGTGCTGGAACTGGCAAACAAATCTTTATATCTAGAGCTATCTAGCTGTACTTGGGATACAGTGTTTTGGGGATATAATGTATCTCAAGTTCTCACCAACTTGACACAAACTGAGCCTGATACTACTTACTTGGTTCTGCTTTATTGAGCACCAGTGCAGGTTTACATGCTACTGTGAAATTGCATAAATCTTTAACTACAGATCTGTTAAGAGCTCCCGGCTAAAGGCTAAACGCAAGTTCAGAATTAAGTAGACATGTGAAAAAGCTGTGGCAGACACTTCCTCCAGACCACAAGAGGTCACTCATCTGAAGTAGCTGAAGCTGGACCTTGCACCTGGCAATCATTTTGTTTAGCATATAGTCATATTTAAATTTTAAACTAGTCATATACATTTAAAAATGATTCTTAAGCAGTTGTCACATTACACATTTCAATGGACACTTGTTTTCTGCTTCTCGTCAGTTTTGTAAATAGTCTTGAACGCAGGACGGCCCTCTAGACAGATTAGTAGTATTTGATTGATCTGTGACCTTAAACATGGGCTTTATTGCAGAGTGGCCAGACAGATGATGCAAGGCATCAACATAAAATTTAAAAAAAAAGGGAAAAGGTCCAAAGACTTTTTGAATGCATTGTATGTTTGCTACATTATCATTTGCCTGCCCCTGAAAATGCACTGTGAGATTTCCTAGTACAACCCTAAATTGCTTTTAATGTGAACTTTCGCAGTTTGACCATACAGTTCACGGTTCTACTACGAATTTTGATGGTGATTTGCCACTTCTTGGTTCACAGTACATTTTTATCAGCGTGTTGCTTTGGATTTGTTTGCACTAAAGTATGATAAACTGCACATGGCTCCTTTAAGAGTGCAAACAGCGACTCTTAGTGCTCAGGTTCCCAGGATAACTGTTTTGATGCCAAGTTATCTCTACTGTGTACAAAATATGTTTTATCAAAGAGCATCTTTCAGCAGGCCTTTAGAGCCACTGCATTTGCTCGTTTAGAGTTGCCAGATATGCATGAGAAAAGTAGCCCAACCTTAAAACAGGCATTGCAAAGGACAAGCAATTCTGGCCACAATTCACAACCAGCCCCACTTTGCATTCCTCAACATGTAGTCAAACATTTGAGTAGACCCAATCTAAGAACCATGAACTCTACAAAGTTATACATTATTAAAGTTATCTGGAAATATTATTCAGAATTTGACTGCACTCATCGTTCATTCCCTTTGAGTGCAGATCCCAGTGGGAACACAACTGAACAAGAAAGTGAGTGCAAACACTGCTCACTGTTGTCCCATAATCTATAATAGATAATTTGATACAAAAGTCCACTGTACTTCCCTCTGAGACCACTAGGCAAAATGTTTTGCTTTTGTCTTAAATTTAAAACTAGAAGTCTTGAAGTTTTTTATTATTATAAATTATAAAATCTGCAAAACAATCAATCTGGATGAACCTCTCTATTTTAATTTAATCTACTGCTCACAATAGTTAGAAGATATCTCACTCTTAATTTTGTTAGCAGTGTTTACCCCAACTCTGCTGATTACAAGCTAATGATTTACAATTAAAAAAACACTATTAAATTTGAGAGTTGAAATGCAAACAGATGCATTTTCACTAGCGGCCTCACATATTTGGTTCACTTTATATCTTCTCAAATGTATCCAAACGTATCGCAGGCAGTTCAACAACTGATTGAACTGAGATAAGTGAAAGGAGGAAGTGTTCTCAGAGCATGACATCAACTGTCAGCAACTTTCCCTGGTATGGAAGCAGACACACAACAGGTGTTAGACATTTGATCTACAGTACTATGTAAATCCCTCTACGGGAAATGTGTAAAGCGAATGAACTTCAACAATGAACAGATTAACCTAATGTTATCAGTGAAAATAAATTTTAGCAAAAATACATCTTGCATTTAAAACCATTCCCTTCAGTACAAAAGGAAATCTGATAACCACTAGAAACATTGATTATTAATGTTTATTATGTTATTAATTAAATAACGTTCCTTAGATCCAATCCTTTAGGATGACAGAGAAACAACAATAACTTGTTTTTTTAAACTGATGCCCTCAGTAACCTTTCTGTTCTGTACTGTTGAGTCCAGAGACCCCGATGACCCTAAATGAATATAAGAGACTTACTTTTCTCCAATCTCTGTATACATGTTGAGGAAGAAGCCACCCAGGAGGTACCCAGCTGCAGGACCCACAATAGCCGCAGTGTAGAAGATACCTGGGAAAAGTGAGGAATGTTAGTACTAGGTCTTTTGATGCTCACCTTGTTGCCTTGTGGGTGCTTAAAATACTACATTGTTTTAGTTTGTCTGCATCCGTTTTGAATTTTTGATCTCCACTGTGACTGATCTGGCTTTGTCTCAGAATAGGGAGTTGTAATTGTGTGGGAATGTCTTTAGAATATGGAAGTGAATCTAAAGAGCGGTACAATTACAGGACGCTTTATTTATGTTTGAGGTGGAAACCAGTGGAGCTTGCAGATAAAGCTCAATAAAGGGGTCACTTGGTACAAATGTATATTAGAGGAACAATTTTTACGTTATCACAGTTTGGATTACCAAACATTAGTGATAGACCGATTAAAAGGCATTGGCCAATGTCTGTGCTCACAATGCTGATGTTTAAATAACCTAAATGTTCATATAGTTTTTGGAGTGACATTGATTATTAGCTTTAACAGTTGCCAAAAAATACGATATCGTCACTATATTTTAGGCATTGGTCACTCTGCTCTCTAAATATCTGCATCGACCATAACAAAAATTATGACTATATTGGTTGAACAATCTGTCGTTTTGAAGGTTAGTCTAGAGCTTTTGTTTTAAGTTGCATATTCACACAGCTTTTTTACTGAAAATATCCTCAGATGCCACACTGGCCACAGCACATCCTCTTAGGGAAGTGACACATAGAACACTTTTACTCAAACTCCTACACATAATTAACCTTTTTTCTCCTCACTTACCGCACAAACCTGTATCAGTCAAGTCATTCAAGTGAACAGGAAATGACAGCATGAGTCAGCATCTACTTTTGAATTTAAAGGCTATAATCTTTACAGAATCGAAGACAAGTTCCCTTTCGTACAGTTCAATTTGAATAGGGTCTTGTTATGTTGTGTACAATACATTGTTCAGGACACAGATAGACATCAAATGCTTCTATGTGCAATTTATTTATCATTTCTAGCTTAGCAGTCCGGATTAATGTGGTTTGACTTTCAAAACCCTCTGAGTGACAAATGTGGTGCAGTCACTAGATTGCTATTGCTATCACTGTTACCCATGATGTCAGATTGTAATAACTTAGTTAACTTGTAAAATGACAAATTTACCAATTTTAGCCTTCTATTTGGCAACAGGCTCTACAGAGTGCATACAGTAATATGCATTTTGTATATTTGCACTACTTATTACCTGTTCTACTCAGTTCTGTTTACATTTACTGTACTGTATATTGAAGCTATTGCACATTTGTATCATGTCTCTTCCTCTACCCCCAACACTTATTGCGCCTTATGTAAATAATTACTGTATCGTGCACTTCTGGTTAGATGCTAACTGCATTTCATTGGCTGTGTACCTGTACTCTGCACAATGACAATAAAGTTGAATCTAATATGCAAAAGTCTTAGGCCACTATTAGATTAGACATGCTTTTGTTTTAGCAATAGTATAATGACCATATATAATTCTTTCTCAGTCTCTTTACTGTAATACAACCAGAAAATACAGCAGTATTGTAGTTAATTTAGTATGACCTCCCCTTACACCTGAGCAATAGCAGGGATTCAGTGGGATGCCAAGTTGTGTGAAGATGCCTGATCAGGAATGTTCTGTTTGGAAGGGTAGCAACGAAGAAACAACTATTTTGGAAATGGAACAGGGTGAAAACGTGAAGATTTGCTAAAGCTTAGAAAGACTGGAATGACGATCAGTGGTAAAGAGTATTATGAAGTAAGGACGTTTTAAACTTCTGTTAACAATATAACATATTATATATATGATCATTATACCATTGCTAATACAACAAATTTAATGGTGGCCCAATACTTTTGCACATAACTGTATAACACCACCTCATTGTTCAATATCAATACGCAGATTACAAGCAAATGATAACAAAACACAATCTGATTTTTTTTCCCGGAATGTATCCACTTTCCATGGATTATCCAGGTGCCCAAATGTGGCTGCGGTGATTAACATGGGTAGATTATAAATTATAAATAATGAGAGCATTATAATACATTTTATTTCATGTAAGCACCATTGTTTAGCCATTACAATACCATGTTCGTGCACTGAATGATTAATTTCTACATATATGGCTGTATTTTTTTATAAGCGTGTTTATGTTTGATTGAACAGATGCATCTCCCAGCGAGAAGCTCCTGCACATCCTATATTAAAGTGAAAGTTAAGGGTCCTCTCCACTAATTTAATGAATAGAAAGACATTTAAATTTCACTTCCCAAAATGTTAGATTGATATACTTGCGGAAAAAGATCCTTATAGTGCTAAACAAGCTATGCGGAAGCGTCCGTGTTTTCCCACTTTGTATTGCAAACCAAGCATCAAGGTCGTGATTCTAATGAGCCTGCTATAGGAATGAACGCATTGTTAAATCCTACGTTTCCTGGCATAGGCAGCCCACAAAAAGCCCACAAATGCAATTTAACTGGACAATGTATGGCTAGTAATGAGGTAAAAAACGACATTTATAATGTGATTTTAAACTTAAGTCTTTATACTGTTTGCAATGAAATAAAAGTTAAAGTAAATATTAGGACCACTTTTATTTACATTTTCCATTTATTCTGATTTGGGGTCGTATTTCGGTCGCATGCATGCCTTCAGCTTGCAAGTCCTTCACAGTGAGTGAAGAAGACAACAAGTTCGAGGGTTGCAAAACTTGCATGGAGAAAATAAGCCATTAAAGTTCAAGTTATTGCATTAAGCTTATATATCAACAACAGCGTAATGATGCCTTTATGAAGAGTTAAAGAGAAACGTTTCTGTATGCTGTTGTTTGTAATTTCTAGTAGGAGAAAAAATTTAATCAGCCAGGCATATGTTCATTTATTGATCCACATGGGGTAGCGGGCCAGCCGGTGACAACTCAGCAACTCTGGGCCCAAGTGCAGGAATAACCCTAGATTGGACGCCAACCCATCGTAGGGCACACATACACACACACAGTGTCACATTAAGGGCCGCTTTAGAGAAAAATTAACCTAATACGCATGTCTTTGGATTGTGGGAGTAAACTGGAGTACCTGAAGTAAACCGACACAGACACGGAGGACATGCAGACTCAACACAGAAAGGACCCAGGCTGCTTCACCCTGGGATTGAACCCGGGACTTTCTTGCTTTAAGGCAGTGGTGCTACCCACCAAGCCACCATATATACAGGGGTTAGACAATGAAACTGAAACACCTGGTTTTAGACAAAGGTTTGGCTATAGCAGCCCGGCCGTG
>JAUZSU010140971.1:0-12484 GCA_034780255.1 Parotocinclus maculicauda | reverse complement strand
TGAATTTAACATTTTGTGTAACCAGGTATGCTTGGATTCAAGTTAACCCTTGTTGTTTTAATGATTAGATGTGTAGTCGATGTTGAGAGTTAGTGCACAGACCAAGTAATTGGTTGATTGATTGAATGAAGTAGGCCAACTGATTCCATATGCAAAACTATCCTCTTATATTGGCTTCTAAGGCAATAATATCAGAGTTCTCATAAAAAGTGTCTGCGATCAGAGTTGCCAGATTAGTAAAACCTCACTCAATTGGTCTGCTTATCCAATTATACTTTAGCTGACAAAATAACAGTGCACTTAGTTGATAAATTCATGTCGATCATTTGGTTATTTACGATTACTTTTGGATAGCAAATGCTAATCCTCGTTTGACAGTTACAAGTTAGGTACTAGTGTAGATTGAATTGGGGGCGGGGTTTTAGTAGGGACTGGGTTGGAACTGTTCGGTACAACCTGGCAACCCCGGCAGTACGACTGCATGAGCAGAGCAGAGCAGAGCAGAGCACTGCAGTGCAGCCAACCGGGGAGGAAAGATTGAAAAAGTTAGCCTGAGACGCTGGACATACTCAGAGGATATAGTCCCGTATACTCCCGTTATATGCCCTTCTACGAAAGCTCTGTTTTGGCTCCACTTTTCTGCTGTGCTCTGGGTTGCATTACAAACAACAGAGATCACAAAGTACTGTGAGTACATACAGCTATGGAGCTGTATTGCCTGGAAGCGGACAAAGCGGTGCGAGCCCGTCCCGACCCGAACCTCCTTGGCGATGACAGAGTGCTGCAGAGCCTGTTGATAATCGAGGAAAGGTTTCTGCCTCAGTGTTCCTATTTCAAATGCGTACAAAAAGACATCCAGCCTTTCATGCGGAAGATGGTGGCCACCTGGATGCTTGAGGTTTGTGTTGTGTGTGAACTTATGGAGCGTTTTCTCGGCTTTAAAACACCATTATACCAGCACGGTTGTCGGTCAGTCTGCATATCCTGCACCGTGACACGAAACCAGAAAGGCTGTTTTAACATTTCCGACATGACAAAGCCGACTTCATAAGGGCGTTTATTTTAAGATCTTGTTTTGGATCTAGTGTACAAGCCTGCGTCGTCGACTTTTGGAGAGGACGACATGGGTACAAAGGAGGATAAGAAACGAGTTTGCGACCAAAATGAATCCAGTATAACTTCTCGTTAGTGCAGGAGAGAATGTCCTTATTCATAATGTTATTTATTTATTTTTGCGATAAATATTTCCATGCACACGTATGCAGCTCAAATGCTTACTCCTTGGTAGCTAAATCTACGCCATGTTGATTTTTTCCAGATTCGGTCGGCTTGCTTTTTAAATGGATTTATTGTCTCGGAACGTCGCAACAGATTGTTAAATGCGTATAGAAAGAAAGGCAAGGGTTGGAAGTGTATAACTACGGTTTAAAATTGTGCGAATTGTTTGGCGAATATTTTATATATTTTTTCTAAATGTGTGTTCGCGGAAGGGCGAGGGCCCAGTGCTACTCCCTAAACTTGCGCCCCATCGAGCTCGGTGTAGCACGGGATTTCTGTTCAATAATCATTAATCTGTCGTACAAAGGTAATCGGGTTTTTTCGGAAACGTTAGAAGACAAGTTGAACTGTATTTTCATGCCTTGAACGTTAAGCTGCGACGAGCTGGTGAATTTATCTAATTTTTTCAAATAATATTTCGGCGTGATGGCGGGTCGCTCTCGAAGCACCGTCTGCTACCTCTATCCTAAAATGTTGTTTTTTATTACTGAAACGGCGTTGGAAATGTTTGACAATTGTCGGGAACGATGTAGAATATGCTGACGAATATTTTGATGTATATATTGCGCGCGTTGCTAATTTTTTTCTATTTTTAAATATTTTATGAAAACATGACGAATTAAAAAAAGCAAGGCTGCTCGGTAGCCTCCTGCATGGCAGTTTTTGTTCGAGCGATTGTGACTTGAATTCATTTCATACTGAGTGAATCGAAGGAATTTAAGTCTGTTAAACGGAGATGTTAAAAAGTACCGTACGGAAACATTTGTTTAGAACGTCTTTGGAACAAGAAAGTAGCCAACTGTACAGTACGCAACTTTTTAGTGGTTCTTTCAACCGATTTATAAAAAGGTATGCGTTTCTTTTTCCATCAGATCGCAAATAAATTCAGTATGGATTAATTTTCTTCTCGTGAGTTACTGAAATTAAAAAGCCATAAAGCTGCACCGCGTGTTTCTTCCTCTGGTGAACTCATACTCGGCGCTCTCCTTCCTGCCTTTTGCAGGTCTGTGAGGAACAAAAGTGTGAGGAGGAAGTTTTCCCACTGGCTATGAACTACTTGGACAGATTTTTAGCGGTTGTGCCCACCAGAAAGTGTAACCTGCAGTTGCTCGGCGCCGTGTGCATGTTTCTGGCGTCCAAACTGAAGGAGACGCGTCCTCTAACTGCAGAAAAGCTATGTATCTACACTGATAACTCCATCAAACCTCAAGAGCTCCTGGTAAGCACATAACTACACTGTAGAGGTTTGCTAATTTTGTCAAAAACGATTTAAAAAAAATAAGAACAAAAACATTACTTTGTGTTGAATGTGTGTCTTGTTTTCATTGATGATTATTAAAGAGGTATGCATGTCTTGTGAAAAGGCTATTATTGTTTAGGTAAAATTGAGTCTGGAATTATGGTATGATAAAGGCTTGTGTCCGATCAAGAAGCTTGCAGTGTGACTATGGTGTCTGATAGATGCTCTGGAGCGTAAGTGAGGTGCTGCAAGGACAGATCTACTGCACATGCTTTAGGTTTTCAACGATCCACAGAGCTCTATCACCATCTAGTGGCAAATATGCAAACTATCCCCAGCAGTGGAACAAGTTGGGAGGTAATACCTGGGTTGCCAGTCAGTAGCTCAGCCCAAAGACCGCAAGAGAATAGTCTCCTTTATACAGCTAGTGGAATGATGGGTTACCATGTGTTTGCTGTGACATCAGAAGCCCTTACTGGGATTTTAGAGTTGGTCAACTCAGCTTGTGGTGTTGAAGATGTTTGATTGTCAGTTTTCACTGGTCTCATTACTGGTTCTTTTTAGTCTTTGTGAAACACACTGTCTGATCCATGGGGTTCTGCTCAGAGATCAACAAAAATCATGCAATGAACTGCAGTTCTGAAACTCATTCTTCTATTGTGAGCACACTCGGTCCTGAGGAGTGGTGATAATGTAAGAAACCAGAGATCAGCTGCAACAGTCAACATTTTTTTTTTCCCCCTCTGTTGACTGGTACAAGCGTATTGTAAATTAAACCTAACTCATGGCAGCAGCAAAAGAGAAAATAGGAAGTGGTACTAAAAGAGTGTTGCAAGCATTGTCAGACCTAAGTCTCATTCAGAACTGGTCTCATTCAGAACACTGTCTCAAAGAGCTGTTCTGCTATTTCATTCTTAAAAGTATTATTTATATAATATGTATATCACACAGACATGTTACTGCACCTTAATGCGATCAATACAACGGGAGTAACTCGTAGCTCAAGATTCTGTAAATAGCTAAACTGAAAGGTAGTTTGGTTGAAAGGCACCTCCAATTGTACTAATGTTCTGCCATATCTGAGTTTGATATGACGTTTTACGCATACCAAAGCTCCACAGAAGCACAAAATGCTTATTTGCTGCTCAAAAACTACTTCCAGAGACAAGAAAGACGATAAATCACTTAGACAAAAATAATTGTTCATAAACAATTCAAAATGGTTTGCTTCTGCTTCCTATCAGGAAAAAAAAGTCTCTTGGAGAAAAAAAAAGTCCACCTATGGCAATGTGAAATACCAAAAAAGAAGAAACTTCCTAGCAGTTTCTCAACCCTAAAGATCTGAGTTGTTGCTACTTGCGTATGAGTCATCCTAAACCCAAGCACATAGCAGTAGGAATGAAGTCAGTCATGTGCCTTCACTGTACACTTATTCAGAATCCCAGCACATTTTGGTACAGTTCCGGGGCAATCATTTGGTTTGCTGCACACAAAAGTCATCAGCGCTCTGCAGGTCAGGGCATTTAATGACTACCACCCCTGGGCCACTTCAAGTGCACGAGGTTCACTGATGGGGAAAACCATCCATCTGAATGAGCACACGGTCACAAGGACTGTCCCTGAGAAGACAATTTCCCCCAGCCAGCCACTCCCTTGACAATTTACACACTTCGCACACACGAAGAGTTTCGTTGTGTTTCCTGAGTTAAGAATAAAAATGGCACTGTGCACTACATGCCATTTTATGTCTTACTTCTATTTCTTTGAACAGACATTATGTGCAAATGTCCATTCTTGTATTCAATTAAGATCCAATGACAGTTACTTGTCTTAATTCCGATCTCACATGTTTTAGCGAAAGGCTACAATCTTTGCATATGCTGTCTGACACAAACTGTGAACGAGCCAAAGAAAACACTTGCTTTGTGTGCATTTCGCATGAGGAGTCTTTGCAACATGCCAAACAGTTTAAGGTTATTTATCCTTCATCTTAAGGATTCAACAGTTTTTGAAGTAACCCACATTTAGGGAGGAAAAAATGCAGTCCAGTCTTGTCGGTGCAATACACAAACGCACACTATTGCTTTCACAAGAGGAAAGTACCTGATGCTGAACAGACACTGTGAGGTCATTAGTGTTACTGAGCAGAGTACTGTACCTGTAGATTTATGGCTAGCCATGAACATTAATGCAAATATGTCCAGGCTGAGCTAAAAAAAAAAAAGTCCATTGTTAGATAGAACAATGCTAAATAGAAAGGGATAAATTATAGGGTTAAATGATTAGCTTCAAATATACAGGTATGCAATGTTTAATGGCGCACTAAGTTCTGTGAAACAGATAGATGACAAAAACAATAGGAATATTATCATTTTACGCTACGATAATTAAAATATATTGGGTATTTTCACGAACAAAATGGCATATAAACAATACAATACAAACAATGCATCAGATCTACCACTGAAAGTACGAGTGGAACGCTACCATCTACACCGCACCTTTAATGTCACTGTATTTTTTAAATGGAAGTTCACAATAATTATAGGGAATACTGTAATGTATTGTTACAACCCTGTCTAGGTTAAATCCATAATGCTTAAGAGGATTGTATGAAGGACCTGATACGTTTGTTTGATGGAAGCCTAAAATGCACCAATCAACTGCATCACGAACAACATGGAAGATCAGCCAGATGAAACAGAGGCTCAGCAAGCGAATGTGAACCAGTTTATATGGTTATAGATGAGGACATACAGGTAGTTGGGGAACCAATAAAGGAGTACTACTTACAATAGGACAGCCATTTACAGCTTGTTACAAAATCAATGCTAAATATAATACAGTTGAAGCTTCAACACAAAATCTGATCAATAATTTGGCTGTACAAGCACAGTTCTTCAATCTCACTTTAACTACATTCCTGCTATATGGGTTATTTAATTCTGTACCGTGCAAACCAAATCATTCACCGGCTGTAACAAATGGCATTCTGGGAGGATTCTTACCTCTACATACACCCACCAATTTTTAATTCAGTGGTTAATTATGGGACACTTGTGTATGAGTGCACAATAATACATAAAGCAAGTCGCTCCTGCCCTTTAGAAAGACGGATCCTTGCAGGATGACCTCGTAATATTCCCTACACTTTCATTGACATCATTTAGAGTGGGCACATTTTTGTACAAGTAGGAACCACAAGGCTCTTACTTAAACAGGGTCCTCTTGGCCAGGATTGAGATCATCTGGTTTGTTGTCCAGAGGCCTCAGAGATTTAAAAAACATTGTTTAACATGGATGAACATCTCCTTGTCTATATATTTAGGGGAAAATTATCAAAGGTATGCACTGAACCAACTTTCTGTCTCAGTGAAAACAGGCTATTTTGTGTTATTTTAAAGTCTTTGATGGTTTTAGACATAATACATTCTTCCTATTTGAAATGATAGTGGTGGCTTAATGGTTAAGGCACTGGACTGACTTCAAATTTCAGCTCTGTAAAGCTGCCAATGTTGGACGGTTGAAAAAAGCGGTTTACCTTCAACTGCTCTAGATGAATTATAAATTGCTGTTGATTAAGATGTCTGATAATTGTAGGTAAAAATATAACTACTAACAGAGTATGTCACCTTCCTTCTCCACCACCTAAGACCTAGAAACGATGCTGAGGTTGGATTTCTAGGTACAGCATACAGTTCTTCTTGCAATGTCAGGAAGTGCATCTTCCTGAGAACTTACTGCATTCTGTCAGAATTCAAAGTTGCACGTCATGTAGGACTGAAGTGAAGAAAAGTAGGTTAGCAAAAGTTAAAAGAAAGTAAATCAAAAGTAAATCATTGCAAGCAGGATTTGGCAGTTTAAGGAAGGAAAGCTTTCCGATGGCTTTAAGGTTACCCCCTGTATTTTTGCAACCTTTTTAAGTGTATTTGAACAGGCTTTTGATAATGTAAGACCTGGGATTTTGTCTTCAAAGTTCTATATGGCTCATATACACTCATTATGAAATATGCACTCATTTTTCTCAGTAAACATCCCCTAATTTTTATGAGCAGTGTATATAAACTGGTTCACTTTTACTGACAGGGTATCAGCTGGCTAATCTTCTGTGTTGTTCGTAACACTGTTTATCGATGCACTTTTGGAAAGAATCACTGCTTTCAATCACTTAATCACTCATGTAAATGTCAAAGACATGGCTAAAACATATCAGTGGTAGTAGTCATTATGTTCTAAATGAATGTCATTATGTTCTAATATTTCTAAATTAAATATACCATAATTAAACATCCTTTATTTTTTGTGAGCAGTGTAGTGGTAGGTTAGGCTAGACAAAGGAGTACTACTTACAATAGGACATTTACAGCTTGTGACAAAAAAAATAGGGTAAAATCATCCACACGTGTAACTTTCACAAAGAAATCTCTAAACACATCAACCAAGCTAGAATAGTCCCTAGTCCAAACATGAGCCAACAAGCCAGCAAGCACATGGCCGATAAGATATTTAAATCTCACACACACACACACACAAAAGATTTAAACTCAAACTCCTCTTTCTGCTCCTGGATCCAGACGCAACATCTGGATATTTTTATTTCCTCTCATAATTAAAAAAAAAAAAAATACGATTTTGATCATTAAAGATAATGTTTGTTAAACTGCTTACCTATATTTTATTTAATAACTTCATCACATCAGTTTGCATTTTGTACTCATTTTGGCAGCTGTAATAGTTTATTTATTGGTTGATTTATTTGTCTGTTCTTTCTGTTGTGGTGTAATGTCTTTGGATAAGTTTGCAAACACGTTACCATTGTCAAAGCTTATTATTAAACGTAACCAATTTAACTCACTTCTCCATAATGCTGTAACTAATCTGTACCAATTCTTAGTTAACCAGCTAGATAACTAAAGTCTTATCCTGATTTCTGGTTTATTTAAGCAAATTTACAATATTACTACTCTTGATATCCTTCAGGCTACCTTGATCAGAGTGGTCGGAGTGGTGGTTATGTTGTTATTCCTGGATGCTCTACTGGTCTAGCCAAATGGCAGAGTTAATTATTGAAAGTTTTATACATTTTTTCCTTGCGTCTTACTTCCTATCATGACAGTGTTATATCAAAGCTGGACTACCCATGGATGATTGACACTTTAATAGTAATTTTCAATTTTTCATCTAACTTGTGGCTAATGACTGTAACCAGAAGAAACTATTAGAATCCTTAAGGTGCTGTTTGATACTCGTTTTTAAGTCTGTTTGGGGATTCTTAATTAAACTTCAAGTTTTAACACTTGTTTCCCCCCGATGCCAGACAGCACTGCTGTGGTGGCCAGAGTATTAGATAACTGCAACACCCCAGCACTGCAGAATGAAATTATTTGTAAAAAAATAGTTATTAAATCATGTTTGCACGCAGAACCATACTGTGGGTCGCAAACCATTTAACTGATGCCCTTAACCGGAGCTTCTTACAACAGATATACTTGTATTCAAATAATCAAGGACCCAATAGCGGGGGTGGGATTTGAACCCTGGACCTGTCAGTCCACAATCCAGTACCTTGCATGCAGCAAAACCACTGTCTGACACCAGTGGTCCAAACGTTCATGAGTGGACAGAGAACATAAGTTACTCTTTGTATAGTTGCCTATTATGGTAGGTTAGCAGCTAAGGTACAGGATAGTGGCATGACATGCACATCTGCAAAGCTGCCATTGTTGGCTTCTTGACCAAGTCCCTTAACCTACAATTGTTTGGTTTGTATCAGCTACAAAAAGACAAATCGCTGTCTTCAAGATATTAAAAAAGTTTTTAAAATGTTTGCTTGCTTTTATATTATTGCAAAAAATATGCCTATAACCAAAGCCTTGTTCTGTTTTGGAACATAATGTATGACCTTATTTTGACACAGACTGGAAATAAAAAATAACGAAAGAGAAATGTGGAGCAATTTGTACATATCCAGAATCTCCCAGGCCAACAGGCATAAAAGCCAACGAGCATTTCATCAATTTACATTCCACTTTCAGCAGAACTTAAAATGCCTAAGATACTTAGACTCTACATTTACCCAGCATCCCACAGAGACATGTCAGCACTGTTTTAACGTTCCTTTGTGCCCATCTTTTTTCCAGGAATGGGAACTGGTGGTTCTTGGTAAATTGAAGTGGAACCTGGCTGCTGTCACTCCAAATGACTTTATTGAACACATTGTGAAGAGGCTGCCACTGCCCGAGGACAAGCTGGACCTGATCCGCAAGCACGTGCAGACTTTCATTGCCCTGTGTGCAACAGGTAATGATCTTCTAACCAGTAATAAACCACTGAATGCTTCCTAAATTGTCCCTACTTGAGTAAGGGTTTGGTAAACGACTAAAGGATTCATCTCCCAATTTGATGAACTGTCCATGAATTCCTACCATTCCTAAGTGTTGCAGTTGGTATTTTTGGTCAGCATTTTTTATTTCAACATGTTTAAGCCCTTCAATCTTCACAGAATACCATAAAACACGTGGTAGAAGTCAAGTCAAGTTCCTCATAGCACCTCCCTAGTATATAAATCCTAAAAGTTCTCCATAAATGTGCTAGTCAGGTGTTTCTGGACTACTAGAGGGGCACAAAATCTCTGCTTGCACAATTGTGCATAAATAAAATAAGATTTAATAGATTACGCGATTTAACACTGAGTGAGCGTTAGTCTGCCGTGAAAGTGCTATTAAGCAGAATTTTTAACCATACTTAAACTGTAGGTTTTTTTTCAGATAAATTACATAAATTTCTAGATTAATTCACGCAAAGATTGCCGCTTAAGATTTTGGATGATGCTGGAGCATTATGGGAAATGTAGTGGGGCATGAAAGTGGGTCAATAATAAACCTAATGTTGAACACCCAAGTCAAACTTTCAGACAAAAAAAAAAAAATTCAGTATGTGACATACATGAATTTGACATACATAATCTGGGTATTCAGGTCTTGCATTAACAGTTGGAAGATAAGCAGGTTGGAAAAAAAAGGTGCTCTTCTGAAAAACCTAAAAAGAAGTCACCTTTTGAGGAATGTCTCACATTCTCAAATAGTATGATCAGAAGGTAGGAGATAAGGGGACAAGTGCTGAAAGGAGTGGCAGTTCAAAGAATAGCCATCTTGCTAAGAGCATTCCTATATGATGTGGATCCAATGGCTGTTCTATGTGGGGGCGGGTGGAGGCTTTGTCTACGTTCTTGGTGTTGAACTGTGTGTTAGAGATCAAACATGGAGCAGAGAGTTAGGGTGAGAAAAGGTTAGTGGGAGAGTCCCAGCGGATCCAAACAGCAAAGCATGTTGTGTTTTCATATCTCATCCCCATTTCTCACGCCTCCTGGCTGCTCCAGGGCATGACTGCTTTCCCATGTTCTGGAGTCTTTGTGGAGCTGGTTCTCCCAGCCGACTTTATACTCAAACTGCCATAAGAGGTAATGAGACTCACTCATGTTTCCCCTGGGTTCCCTCATCCATCCCTGGGGTAATTCACCTCCCCAGGTGAATTCCCTGCACCTCCTATCTCAGAAAGCTGGATAAGAACAGAGGAAGGGCGGTGAGAGGAATAGGAGAAGACAAGTCTTTACACATTGCACTTTTGATGTGGGCTCTCCTTTGCAGATCATCCAATAGATATGGTAGATATGTTGTGGAAGTACTTAGACATTATGCATTGGTGATATTCATGGGAACTGGCGTTTGTCCCACTGAACACACTCACCGTCCTCCATCTCCAGCTCTCTGATTGCTTTATACATTTATTTATTTTGTTGTATAACTATTAATGGTGGATTTTATGACTATCACTTTTTGCTAAACTGTTCCAAAAACATGGTGTCTACTTCAACATTATATTCCAAAACATCCAGGCCAAAATACAGATGGTGCAAAGATTGTACTCTGTATTCTTTGCAGAAAATGCTACATCCTCCTTTGCACCATGTATTTTTTAAGATAGTCCTGTAGTTGTGTGCAGGACCAAAATCATTAATGAATAGTAGATTCACTTCTCAAAAACCCAGAAACTTCCACTTCTATCCCCTGCAAGTTTTTGGAGTAAAGACGCACAGAAAGAAGCGGCCTGCATTCTCAACATTTTTTCATATTCTTCAATACTGATCAGCTGTTTAGGCTCCAGAGTTAAAAGGAACATGTTAAGAATTGTTAATGTGTGTTGACTGATGCTATACTGCTCATAAAAATAGGGTTTTTTTTCCAAAATGAAATATCTCATGATTTTTGTCAGCAGGGTAGATTAATCAGATCAACGTAATGCATGTCTTTGGAATGTGGGAGGAAAGTAGAGCTTCCAAACTCCAAACTCACATGACATGGGGAGATGTGTGCAGTGTGTCAGGCACATTACCCTGCTGGAAGAGTCTACTGAGGTAAAGGAATGCCATCACCATGAAGGGTGTACCTTGTCCACTGTGATGTTTAGATAGGTGCCATGTATCCAGCTGACATTCACATGAATACCCGGAGCAGGGATTCCTAGGAGAACATTGCCAAGACATTCATCATCTCCCCACAGTTCATCCTGGTGCCAGCACTTCCCTAGCCAACGCCACACACGTACTGAGCCTTGAGTGATGTGGAAGAAAATAGGATTTATTAGAGCATGCATCTCATATTGCTCCAATATCTAGTACTGATGTTTGCATTCCCACTGTAGGCACTTTCAATGGGGGACAGGGGTACATGCTGTCTACGACAATTCAACTACTTATTAAGCATGTGCTGTGAAATATTTCTCCCATAACCAGCACTGACAGCTTGTGACTACAGTAGCTCTTGTGGCTGGGGCCCCCAATGTGTTGACAAGTTTCAGCATTGCCTGTGGTTTGTCCTTCTCACTGTCACTAGTTACTCACCACTGCTGACCAGCAGCATCCCACAAAGCTTGCTTTCTGACCATGACTATTTAGCCATTGTCAAAGTAGGTCTCTGCACCTGCCCGTCCAACATGTTGACTATTACAGATCACTGGTTGCTTACGGTCTGATCAATCCCTTCCCTTGACATTGTGATGAGGTAATTAACATTGTTTGCTTTATCTGTGCCATATGCTGGATTATGTTTAGATTCATAATCCATTTTAGACAAGGCTCATTTGCTGTTGGCAAAAAATTATTTGTCCACATTCCTGTAAAGGTCTTATTTTTGACTTTTTCTTCTTGTCCATATGTCCAACTATTGTAAATGTAACGTTAAAATAACTAACACTACGATTAATACGAGATGTACAGTGGGACCTTTAGCATCTACCGCATCCAAGTAGCTTATGACAGTCAAAGTATCTGCTGTCTGTAAGCACCCTCACTTATAAACTTTTAAGTGGCTTATTCCATTTGACTGGGTGATGTATGATGCCAAATCCATGATGCTGTTTACATTTGACCATTATCAATCAATGGATACTGGCTGCCTAAAATAGGACTTTCTGTAAACTCCTAGACTAATACAGTACCCGTCTTAATGGAACTTTGGCAGATGATTTGTTGGCGTTAAATCAACTTTCCAAGTCTAAAATTATTCTACAACTAACATGCCTATGCAGAGCAACACACCCATCCAGGAGTTGGCTGTGCTGGTGTGGTATTAATGAAGGAGGTTAGGGAGAATAGGCAAGCTATCTATTAACAGGCTGCTTTCCATCTTTAGGCTTCCAATATATAAAACGTTTTCTAAGAATGCATATTAATTCAAAATATCCATCTACCTACCACACACCAGACTTCAGCCACTAACATTACTGGACCTTGTCAACAAATGTCTCAAATATGAGAATGTGTGTTTTATGTGTTATATGCTCCATTTTGCTTAAAATCAGAAATACAGTGATCCCTCGTTTATGGCGGGGGTTACGTTCCATGACCACCCGCAATAAACGAAAATCCGTAAAAAGTAGGGACGCTATATTTATTTAAGTATTTCTACA
>JAUZSU010140960.1:0-15558 GCA_034780255.1 Parotocinclus maculicauda | reverse complement strand
TCTTACACTATAATTCTGTATGGCATCAAACCTCTTTTTGTAAAGCTGCTTTGTGACAATATTGTATTGTAAAAAGCACTATAGAAATAAATTGACTTGACTTGACTTGACTAGTGTCTATAATGCTTGAAGGCATTTCAGTGACTGTGGAGGAAAGTCCATGACGGTCAGCACTCTTTTATCTTCTTTGGTCTGCAAGTAGTAGATGTAAAACATTGAGCTGCAGTATGATTCCTGCTCCACAAAGATCCAACCAAGTATTTTCACTTGAGGTCTCAGGCTTTTATCCACCTTTCTACGCCACATGCTTTTAAATTGATCAGACTGTATTTTTAAAAATAAAGTGCTACCCCTTTTGCAGCATTTTTTTTTTCTTAGAAATGTTTTTGTATGACATTCTCTTTGTTTCATCAGCTCTGATTAACTGTTTCTTGTTACAAATCTCCTATATCTCTTAACATAAAATTATTTTGTAAATATGTTTCATGTTTTTGGCTTCAGACCCATTTTGTACTTTTTCTTCCGCTTAACACTGCCCCTGGGGCGACATGGTGGCTTGGTGGGTAGGAAGAAGGTCCTGGGTTCAATCTCAAGGTGGAGCGTGGGTTTACTCCAGGTACTCCGGTTTCCAGTCCAAAGACATGCGTGTTAGGTTAATTGATTACTCTGAATTGGCATTAACTTGTGTGTGTATATATATGACTAGTCTTGTGATGAACTTGTGTATCAATATAACCTTGTGTGTCGCTGAGATGGCCACTGATACTGATAGCGATGTAAAAGAAACCAAAAAACGAACAAACAAACCTTGCCCCTGGCAACCACCATCTTCACAGTTTTTTGTCAAGCAAACAGAATGGATGTACCTGTTTAAAAATTTGAATATTTGGTAAATGTCAGAATAGTACAATATAGTGTACTCCTAGGCTGCCTTTCAGTCTTTTTTATTCGCTTTAGTTAGGACTGTGACAGGACACCCCATCTGTCCAAGTCAAATATGTATCTGATAAGCAGAGTGGATGTGTTTTGCACTTGATCCCTTGAGCGTCATTCCAGCTGATTGCTCATTTTATAATGCTAATGGACACAGGATGGTATTGGGTTTCCCCCTGTCAGCTGGCCAGTGCTACTGGGAGCAATGCTTAATGGGGGCTGACAGCTCATAGACCAGAACTCATTCAACATGGTGTTTGGTATGTGAGATAGTCATGGTGCCATTCAATGCACTTATTAGTATCCTTTATGGGCCTGTCGTGTTTTTAATGCTAAAGCTGATCTCAAGATGTATCACTATGGAAAATGGATTTGAGAGGCTTATTCAAGTACAAGTCCCACAAAATGAGGCCCTGTGTTAACCTTATATTTCAGGAAACATGATCAAAATGCGTGTTGTGTAAAACTAAGATCATCGTCTAATAATAATAATAAGAAGAAGAAGAAGAAGAAGAAGATGAAGAAAAAGAAACTAACCTGATGGCATTATTAATAAATAATTAAATGCTTTGGGTGACACCATTTAAACAAACTAGATTTTTCAAAAATATATTTAAAATGTAAAAGGCATGTAAGGATGTATACAACAAGACATTTAAATAATTTTCTTAATTTTCTTACGTCAAGCATTCTTAGCACTGTTCACAATAATGTGGTGCCATTCTTACATAGTGCAACTATTCACTGCATAGTGTTTTTTAAATCATGAGATGAGATGTCATGTAGTTGATATCTATGAATGGTACACCTTACAAATGAATAGGCCTTTTTATTCTGTTAAGGTAGCAGGATAGCTATTGCCTTACACTGGCAAAGATCATTCAGCATGGCACAATGTGTTATTATTAGTGGGTTTATTGAAATGTAAATTCAGAGGACAAAGTGACCCAGATTTGTGACACAAGTGAAAGGGCATGACTTTTGTTGTGCAGGCAGAAACACTGACAGCATTATGTTAAGAAATACACAAAACAGTAATGAATAATTCTTTATAAAAGTTTAAAACATCCAGAACTGTAAAGAAACAGCCAGTGTAGCTGGAGCTCACAGAGAATCAAGTAATACAAATTGGAAACAACAATCTTGCCATCATTTACACACAGACGGGACTATGGAAATATGTCATGGCACCAAATCTATACAGCCAGTTATATATTCAGATACAGTAAATGTTACATAAAAATACATATGTGAAAAATGACTATAAATAATACTATTGGAACTACATAGTACAGATAAACAGTTCTCTTATCCTTTGACTGAGTAAAACACTGATGAAAAGGTAACAACTTTAAAAAAGCTAACCAGTGTATAGCGCCTGGAAACCACTATTAATAAATAATATTCATGATAAATATGTATGAATGTAGTTTAATTATAAATCACAGTTATAAAAATTGGAAAAATGTAGAAATACAGTGTATTATATGACATTTATTTCCCTTTATATACAGTATATTTTTTGAATTAGGTACATTTCACACATCAAAAATTAGAAAGATCCACTTAATTAAGTAAATTTAGTATGAGAAAATTAATTATTTTTAACAAAGCCATACATGCTATAATTATTTGTACCCCTAGAGATATTTCCTCCAAATATTTGATGTTTAATCAGTTATTAAGAGTAACTAGGAAAATTAAATCAATTATCTTTTGCTCTTTCATTGGGTGACACAGATGTAAAAATATTGTTAGGCATTTTTCAACATGGGAAAGACAAAACACACTGGATATAAAAACAATCAATAATTAGAAAGTTCCAATCAACTGGAACAGTGACAAACTTGCCCCGACTAGGACCCAAGTTTTTTTCCCCCCCCAAACACAATGAGGCAGAATAACCCAAATGACTACAGTTAGATAAGTTTAGAAAACTACCATCGAATGACACCAACATACAGTATGGAAGGCTAATATGGAAAATAATCTAACCACAAACATAAGTGCATAAGATTTGATAGACACTTAAATCATACTCCATGGCTATATTAAATTAAAGGTGTATTTAGTGTAAACCCACAGAGAAAACTTGAATTTCTAATAAGTAATTTTACGCATCAAAAATTGCAGAGAGAAATTTATATATCACAATGATCAGAATGTACCCAGAAGTAATGTGATTAAATGATTAGAAGTTAAATAATAAATACTAATCAGTTTTACCTTCTTCAGTCAGTGGTGTAATGTGAAAACTAGTTCCATTCTCACCCGGCCTCTCATGCCAGAGGGCAACCCTACTGATTTCCACATTATGAGGTTTTTCTTGACTTGCTGTCAGTCCACCAATGGGCGAGTTTCCTCCATGTCCAACAGGAGGAGACATGTATGGTATGCTTCCATTTTGAATTACAGAGATCTCATTGGATTTCAGTGCCAAACCAGTGGTCAGAGGTGCTGTGACATATTGATTCCAGATAGCGATAGACTCACCACTGCTAACAGTACTTTTTGGAAAAGTCTCTGGATCCTTTACAAGATTGGACTTGAGGAACCTCAGTGGACCATCAACAGAGAGCCTACGACCTCTCAGTGAACCATTCCACATATGGGTTCCCATATGAACCTAAAAGAAAGTGGAAAAAACACCAAAATTTAGCATTAATTTCTAATGCAAACTTTGGAATAAAATGACATTGCCAGTGACATAATGCCAAGACTAGTACAGTATTTGTGTGCTATAATATTACCATAGTCCTGTTATTTCAAAAGTATCCAATGTTTATGTCACATGCGACTACTAAGAGACTGTACCTTTAGATTTCCTTTGGTGGTGAACGCACGTCCACAGATGGTGCAGGCAAAAGGTTTCTCTCCAGTGTGGGTTCTCTCATGAATTTGTAGGGCACTGGATGAGGAGAAAGTTTTTCCACAAGTGTGGCAGAAATGCTGCTTGGAAGTTCGTCGTGTTGGAGATGGTAGTCCTTATAGAACTGGCAGAGAGGGTGCTAAAGATGTCATCATCCTTAATGACTCGTTGCCATCTTTATTTAAGGTACTGTTGAATTCCATCTTTATTTTCGAGGGAATTAGGTATCCCATAGTGGGAGGTGATGGATTTGACAGAGAAAGAAGATTCTCATTTGCTGGCTCAAACAAGCTTGATGGTAGCTCTTTCAGCTGGTGGGTGAGCATGTGCTGCTTTAAGTTCCCTTTAGTGGAGAATCCTCTGTTACATTCCATGCATAGAAAGGGTCGCTCTTTGGTATGACTGCGATAATGAATGTCCAAGGCACTTTGGCAGGTAAATGTTTTGTTGCAGACTTCACATGCATTGGTCTTATGGGTTTCCTGTTCACTGGAAGGACAGATCACTGCCATTCCATGGTTTATGATATCAGCAGTGTTTGAATCAAGCGAACTAGTCAGTTTTGGCTGTGAGATGCTTGTGCCAGCCAGTTCTACAGATGAGGCCCTGTGGTGTGTCTCAGAAGTAAGGCATATATAATTGTCCAATGCAGAGCTCTTTTGTAGCATTAAGTCCTGGGATGTTTCAGACAAGGTAGGACTGCTAGCTCTTTGGTTAATCTGGTCATCGCCAGTGGATGATTTTATGGTAAAATATTCTCCCTCCACTGGCTCGTTCTCCAAACTGTCAATTAGTAAATTATTCTCTTGAGCGACATTCTTTATTGATGATATTGAAGAGGGAGATGAACATAGACTATTAAGAGGAGATACTGCATCAATAGAGTCTAAAACACTCTCAGTTATTTCCATGTTGTCATCTGGAAAATTATCATCACAATTCTTGCCTATCACTGAACATGTAACATGTTCCATAAACATTTGGTTTCTTTCTTGTAATGCATCATTGGGGAGTTGGTTGATCATGTGGATGCGTATATGTCGTTGTAAAACCGTCGCATTTGTGAACTTCTCTTGACAAAGAGGACATGAGTGTTGAAATTTTAGGGGAGAACTGTCACGATGGATATTTAAGTGTGTTTTGAGGTTGCCTTTGGTTGTAAAAGCCCGTCCACATATTTTGCATTTGAACGGCCTCTCTCCTGTATGTGTCCGGTAGTGCATTCTAAGGGCACTCTGGCAACTGAGTACCCGATGACAAACTATGCACTGATTGGGGTCTATGCATTTCTTGTCAATATTCTCTACCATTTGCTGCAGTTTGGTGGTTTCTGATGCTTCTGTCAAGTCAGGGAGACTGCCCAGTGGACATTTTGGCTTGAAATTCTCACACAAAATTGGTGTCACTAGATTTTTATGGATGCAATCATCCATAGAGACGTCTATAGAGGTGCATTCCTCTGAACCATTACCAGATGAGTCCAAATTTGTTGTAAAGTTGAAATATTGTTTTAAGTCTTCATATTTTTCATGTACCTTTGGAGAAAGAATGCTGTTTAATTCCTGTTTAATGTCCTTTCGTCTTTCAGATGTCTCAAACCCCTTTAAAGCATCAAGACTAGAAGGTCTAACAGTTGGAACCACTTTTGTCTCTCTTTTAATTATGCTTGGAAAACTTGGCATGGATGATGTTAACAAGCCAGGTAAGATGGTCACAGATGGTTTGCTGTCTAACCACTTGGATGTTGGTTTGTCTGGCACCAAGGACATACCATATGGGATGCCTGTATTTGTTGGAACATTATCTAAGTGCTCTGGAACTGGATACGGATTCATTTGTATGTTTGGATGTTTTTCCTTATGCCTCTGAAAGTGAACTTTAAGATTTCCACGAGTTGAAAACCGATTCCCACATATGTTACACTTGTACGGTCTCTCTCCTGTATGGGACCGTATGTGTATCTTCAAAGCACTGTCACTTCCAAATACTTTGGCACAAAATCTGCATTTGTGCTTAAACAAATCTTCATCAAAAGGCCTTTTGTGTTCAGATGACGTCACTTTGGACAGTCTGCCCCTCCTTTGCTGGGCTAAAGCAGTCAAGGTATTCATGTCCTCTACTATTTCCCCAATGCTTAGCAATCTGTTGGCAGAGATGTAATTTTCCCTAGCACTTTGAGGTAGACTGAAGTTACTTGCTAAATTTGGTGCGTTATCAGTTGTAAAGGCATGGAAAGGTGAAGGACTTTTGACGCTTGGCTGCTTGCAAAATGTACTGTCATGGGAAGTTTGTTTTTTAGGTGGATGGGTGCCAAGTCTTGATATCAGATTGCGTCTATTGGTATCTGTCATTTGAGAAATATCTCTGACACTCAACACTGCTGTGCTATCCTGGTTGCTGGATGAGACTGCATGATTAATTTGTTTGGCTTTGCTAATGCTGGTGGACTGCCTTGCAAGGCTTTGAGCTAACCCTGCAGCTTCTGCTAGATGCTGAGAGAGGCTAGAGCTCAGTGTTACTAGAGAGTTGGTCTGAGAAATCTCTGATGTACCTTGACAGGTGCTGGAGTGTGCTGATGTTTCCATATTTTGGGTTGCTAACAATAATATCTGATGTCTAATTTGCTCAATGAGCTTCAGCTGCTGCACCTGCTGTTGCTGCAGAGCCAAAAGTTGCTCAATCAGTTTGGGTACGGCCATGCTGCAGTTGGTAAGACTGCTGAAGTTAACTTCCGCATTCAAACATATCTCTTGAGAGAACTGAGCCACAGCAACGTTTGTACTTTCTAAATTTTCAATAAAGACATTGCTGTTAATGGACATAACTTTACCCAGCTCAGGAGGTGAATCTGCATGAACTGGAACCGACGTGCTGTTTTCATAAGCTGATTGGGAAGAACTATTTCCATGAAATATGAATGAATTGTTTTCTTCTTGTCTCTTGTCTTTGAAAAAGTTGTGTAATCCCTCAGTATCTTCAATACTGATGTTATTGTTCGTCTGCTCCTCTACATTGTGAGTAGGGGAAGTAAATGTAAAGGTTGAACATGGAGACACTGGATTTTCACTCCCCAGTAGAACTAGGGAATTCCTAAAGCAACCCAACTGATGCTCTTGAAGATCTGAAAGGCTAAAGTACTCAGCGCTGCAGCTCTCACAGACGTGGACATCACGTGGTAGAGAGTTGGTATTTTGAATGTGGTAGTCTGCATTATCATAAAAAAAGAGAACAGTTTTTGTTAGCTATGACACAACTAGCCATTTGAATGCCAATTAAATATAGCCAAGTATACTCAAGGCAGGGATGCACTAAGCCCATTTTTGCTCTTTGGTATAGTAATATCAAAGCACTGTGTATTTAACATTGCTCAGATACTAACACCCTCCCAGTGCTCATCGCAGGCTCCTTTCACCAGGTTATGGATGTAATTATGAAGGATTTAAAACAGTGTATTTTATGTGTTCAGGTCCTCCACATTTGACAGCATCGCATGTGTTCAAAGCATGAAATTTTCAAAAACTAAATGGAAAATCCAACAACATTAGACCGGAAGTGGTGACAGTACCAATATACCAAGGCATACTGTTTGTTTTTTTAGTAGTTATGCTGCCATTTCCATTTGAAACAAAATGAACACAAACAATACTGGACAATTTATTATTATTATTATTATTATTATTATTATTATTATTATTATTGTTGTTGTTGTTGTTGTTGTTGTTTTTGTTGGTAAATTCCCAGTTAATCAAATAAATGCTTATTATATAAACAATGTAATTCTATTAACAGTCACAATACCAATAATAACCTTAGACTGCTTGATCTTACCTGAATTTAACTGCTCAGATAATGTAAGATGAGAGTCCATGTGGACACACTGAGGCTTGGACTGTTTCCTCCGGGACATGCTGGGTTATCTTCATCTGGATTGAATACCATACACAGATCGAGAAACCTTCTTATCCACTGGACAGCTATAAAAGCCTGGTGTAGTATCTCTGAGTGGAAAGGTGTTCATTCTCTGACAGCATGGAGCGTAAAGCCCAGCCCTTTATTTCTATTGGACAGAAGTAACAGGAGGCGGAGATTGGATGGAGTTAAGCATGTGCGTCTGAGTGAATCAGCGGCTGGCGATGCACTACTGTAAATAACAAAGATTAAACTCACCTTATATCCTGCTAGAAGAAAATAAGCTGGATGCACTTACCTTTAACATTGTATATTAAAAGAATAGCTTGGATGGAAGCATTTGTCCAACAACTACCTGGGTATAAAGACACGTTATATGGACCAGACCCTAATTCAGTCACCCTTAAGATGAATTGCAATTGTAAGCAAGGGCTTATTGTTCAGCATTAGCTCCTGACCTTACCATCATGTTCCAAAAGCTCATGCAAACGTTAAATTCCATACTGATACTGAATATTTCCTGCATTTATTTATTTTTTTTATTACATGTACCTTTTGGAATAAATTTCAGAGTTATTATGATCCACACAGAAGAATATATAAGCACAAATATTAAGCCAGGGAGCTGCATATTGTTCAGTGATGAAATGTTATAAATATCAGATACAGTGTACAACAAATTCTTGCACAACTGTGTACCCAGTTGTTGGAGTTTTCTAACTTAACAATAATAGTAACAATATTTATATTTATAGCACATATTTTAAAGCCAAAACAACAACATGATTTTTTTAACCTTCAATCATTAAGTAAATGAATTACAAATCTACAAATTAAGTCATATATGTGTTTAAAGATCTAAAAAAGTCAATCTCAAGACACTGTTATTAAGGTACTTTGAGGTGGAAGAAAGTACTGAAGAGAAATGGCACACGCTAAAGAATATTGTTTTCTCAGGGGACATTTACATGTAATGCAGATGTAATTCTCAGGATTATTTTGAGGTAAGCATTGTCTTCTTGCTAGCTAGTTAACATTGCTCACATTTACAGTCAGCACCATGATAACCAAGGGCTTTAAAAATGTACATATTTTTAATGTTTTTAAATTTTTATATAGTGGTGGTAATTGTACTGGCAAAGGGTCAGACGGGCTGCAGACTTTTACTTCAAACCCTCCACTCAGCCATTTAAGTTTAAATGAACAAACTAGTGGTCAATGGTGTAACTGCTGACTGGCTTAAATGCAAACCTACAGTCACATTTCAATATGATTAGTTTTGAAAAGATTGGAAAAAATGGTAGTAACATTTATCTAGTTAATATAGTTAATATTCAATTATTTAAATTTGAATTAGAAAAGTGACCCAATACAGAGGGAAACTATCTTGCTTGCATAACCTTAAGTACATCAAGAGAAAGCTGTATCGTTAATTTTGAACAGTAATTACATTTTTGGTTTTGTTTTCATTTATTCACCCATAGTTTCTACATTTTACTCATCATCTATGTTTTAATCCACCAAATTACAAATGGTTATTTTACATAGTATATCACATAAAGTATGTATATAGGGAGAACATATGGAACCCTATAAAACCCTCTGTAGTGCAGGTATATGCCCTAAAATGGGCTTTGAGAAAGCAATAACTTAGTGAGAATGGACAGATTGAATAGAGTAAGTATCTCACAAAAGTGAGTACACTCATCACCTTTTTAACATTATTTAACTTTGTTGCCAGTGGTTTAGACATTATGTGTTAAGTTATTTTGAGGGCACAGCAAATTTACACTGTAATACATGATTGTCTACTTTACATTGTATCAAAGTGTCATATCTTCAGTGTTGTCCCACGAAAAGATCTAATAAAATACACTGTTCACAAAAATATTTCATTTTAAAATGTCCCTGATATAAATCCTCTATACTATTTTATGAGCAGTATAGTTATAAAAATGTGAGGGATGTACTCCTTTTTGTGAGATACTGTATTTGATTTGTGGTGACTCTAATTATTATGTGTTACATTATCCAGAGCTTATAAGTAAAGAGGCATTACAAACAGAGGAGTTTTAACAAAGGATTTATAGGTCCCGGAAGGTTTTAATATACTGCTCACAAAAATAAGGGGATTTTTCAAAATGAAATATCCCATAATGAAATATACCCTAATTTTTGTAAGCAGTGTAGTTAACTTTTCAAAATAGATCTAATACATTTTTAATATTAACTTTGTTTGTTTGGAAAAAATGTATAGGCCTTGTTTTTATTTTATTATTCATTTTTTTGTAAACTCTGTACAGTAATATAAAACCGGTAACATAGCAAAATAATCATATTGGCAATAGGAGAGGCTTTTGTGCTTCTTGTTTTGTACAAAATAAAATTTGACCTAAGGTGCCTATACAAACACCATTTCAAGTTTTAAAAATAACAAGACAGTAATGGACTGAAACTGTCCCATCTAGGAGGTGGTATCATCGGATCATAAATACATACACTAAAACATTTCAAAGAAAATAGGCTCGGATCAAAGGTAGCCACTGTCTGCTAAAATAGTGAGAAGCATGTTTTATGAAGCAATATTGTCACGCAAATATAATCCTTTTGCTTGTGCTATCACTCCTCATCTTTCAGGCCTATGAACAAAGGTGTTTTGACCTAAATGAAGTGTGTAATCTGTTTGGAATTTTCTTTTTGCCTTTGATGAAACATAAACATGACTATTACTGTCAGTCTGATCTTGTGATTTACAGGTCTTCACCGTTAATGGTAAAATACATAACTGTGTGTGTTAGAGGGAGGAAGAGAGAGAGGAGAGAGAGGGCACACCAGGTGTACTTCACTACATCCTATGAGTCATGTTTTACAGTCATTAGATATGAAGGCTTTTGCTGCCTGGGGTCCATAACAACAGACTGGAGAGAGGCAAATGACACCTTTACTTCCTATAAACAAATCCTGGAAACAGTAGCCTTATACTACTCTTCTAGTCATGTTTCTGGGAGTTTTATTTCAAATAAAATGGCTTGCCCAAATCTGAAACCAAGCTTCTTTAAAATATTGACATTGTATTTTAGTTGTACCTTTTTTCTATTTTCCCTCATTCCGTAGTAACATGAGGTCTTTAAAGTTGACGTGTGGTAAACAAGCAATTTTTCTGTGCTTCACAGCATCTCAAAAAGCTTTTATATCTCATTCCTGACCGTGAGGAAAATTCAGCTGTCTGAAAGACCTCTCCTTTATTTTCGCACAAAGGCATCAGTTGGAGTAAGCTGGAGTCTTCAAAAATGCTAAACAGCGAACGCATTACAGCTTCATCCTGTAAGAAATGACACAGTCCCTCTGTGCCATTCATTCATTTTTAATTCCTGTCTTCCTTTCAAAAACACATCTTCTTCAGTTTCAACTCAAACAAAGCAAGACAAGTGGCACAGAACCTATTCGTCTCCTCATGCATGCATCTTGTTTGTTAGCTAGTAAAGTTTCCTTCAAATACCTAATTTGTTCCTTTGTATAAATGTATTGGTAGTCATGCAGAAACTACTGAAAAAAACAGACTACTGAAAAAGCTCAGTAATGCATGAACTTCACCAAAGGAGCAACACTATATAGATTTCATAACAGCTGCAAGATTGTTCAGAGAGACTCTTTTTCATTGTTTTTGAGATAAACAGAATTGAGCCTAGGTTTAGTTTGCTTTTTATTGTCTCTCATCCATGGAAGCAGATGTGACTGGCCATTGTCTTGAATCTGTTTGCATAAATGCAGTTCATATTTATGGTCTGTCATGCATATTTGGCAGGACCAGAGTTTATGCTGTGCTAAATCCAGCCAGTAAATATGCCAAAAAGACGTTCAGCTCTAAAGAATGGCAGGTAAAGGAATGACAGAATCAATATTTCTTAAGTAACTCAATCTTTGTCATCCATTTGGTACATCGTTACAAAACTCTTCCAATTTCTTTTCTTTTACTACCCTGCATTTATCATAGTCTAATACATATAGTAAGTTGCCCATTTATGAGGCACAACACCTTATTCCTATGCCCACCTGACCTTTCATCTATGGCATCCACCATAAAGGTTATTATGCTGTGGTGGCCTAGCGGTTAAGGGACTGGACTCTGGACCTGATGGTTCAAATCCCACCTCTGCCAAGCTGCCACAGTTGGGTCCTTGAGCAAGGCCCTTAACTCACCATTGAATTGTAAGACTGTATGAGTTGTAAGTCGGTCTGGATAAGGGCGTCTGCTAAATGCTGTAAATGTAAATGTATTATGCACGTATAGAGTGTATGTGTTGCCATGCACAGTTTGTCAGAAAGCCTATATTCTGTTCATCAATGGAAAAGGATCACCACAGGACTACATTAAGCACATCTGTTTCACTAACATTTGAATGAAATGGTCAAAGGTGTTAGCGCAGCAGCATTAGTGGGATTTATAAACGCCTAATTTATTATTTATGCAGTATTCCAGGGCAGCCAAACTCACCAGTCCATTAGGCTTATATGAAAATAAAGTCAATCCTCCACTCATTGCTAAGAAAGGATTAGATTACTATGGACAAGCCCCATAGTGAAAATCCTACATCTAAATGGTCAGAATTCTTGTCTGGATGTTAACAGATTCACATTAATAAAACTCTTCAAAAGATTTTTAGAAGGGGCATGCAAACATGTCGAACGAAGTCATTCTAATGAGCAGTTTTTAGATTAATTAGTACCAGTCAGATGTGCATTATGTAAGCCAAGAATTTGCATCGCAGTGTAGCATTTCTAATTGGATGAAGCCTTTAACTGTACTTTATTCATAAAATAATATTTATATAATACCTTGCATACCCTGTTGTTACCCCTTCTCCAAAGGATCAGAAGGACCTGATGGCACTGTACTGGTTTAGCATCCAAAATAAGTAGCAAATAGGATATTGTGGTAAGAAGCTGATTCCGCTAAACAGATAAAGTTAGAGTAACACATACTGTACTTGGTAAAAAAAAGGTGAGCTACCAGTGAGGTAGTTGTACAGTATCTAATGTATTGTCCAATGAGCATGTCCAAAACCAATTGACAATTAGGGTTCTAGATTGGTTGCTCCCATCTGATGGCAGTTCTGCATAGCAACAAATGAGCTAGGAACATTGGGGTCACTAGTCAACCATAGTAGCAGTGAATTGACTATGAGTCGAGGCAGTGTTAAACTAAGCATCATGCATGCACAGTGGGTTGTGTTTGAGTGAGGGAATTACAGACTGGGGAATCATCCCTTAATGCTGCAACAGTGACACTTGCAGAGAGTTGATATGAACTGGCACTCCGTTCAGGGAAAATGATCACTGTGTTCTATGTATTCCTGGGATAGGCTCTATATCACCTAAGGTTGACCAGGATATGTTGGGCCAAAAACAAAAAAAACTAGATTTGCTGTAGCCCGCAACTGTGTATATTTACACAGTGCTCAATTGTTGTAGATGTACCCGAAGAAATGGCCAATATGAAAGGGTTAAGTAGGTGTACTTCTTAAACTAAACAATTGTGTACAGAAGTGTGGACAAGGTATGAAAAGGTGATTTTCTACAGGGTATTACAAACATCTTGTTGTAGTTTATTAGCTTAACCACACACAAAACGTAGGAGAGAACTTGAAGACTATTTGATGTGAAATTATTCTTGAAAAACACCAGAAATTAACTGAGAAAAAGTCAGCAAACAATTTGGCAAAAAATACCTAAGTATGAGGAATGTTTGAAATTTGATCTTACATATATTTTATTTGCACAGTAGCAAAGGCAAACATTTTACAAACAACAAGAAAAAACAAAGTCATATTAATGCAAAATATCACATCTCACAAGAATTCGTCTCATAAGCGACACTCGACCAAAATATAAAAGTCACGTCCCAACAGGTGCAGTTTCTACAGCCTGAAATGTAAATATGGAAATTAAAGGGATCTGTTCAAGTTTAGGCAAGGTTGGAAAGATTTAGAATGCTGTAATAAAACTGAATGTAAACTATTCACAAAAACGTTTGGATAGTCTTGGGTGCACGGTACATTGTTGGCTTAATAAATGTGATCTACATGTGAGCAGAAAACTCCTGTGATTTCTTCACAAATGTCTATGTCTAAACTATGTAATACAACATTTAAATAAGAACTCGGATTTGATGATACAAAGATCGATTTGTTTGGCTTCAATCAACAAAAATAAGGTTTGAGAAAAACTTCCAAACATTTCAAGAAAGAAGCATGAATCATATCTGCTACAGGCAATTGTTTGGTTTCTGTCATTGCTGGATGGAGGTGCTAATAAATATGAACCCACAGGATGTGCAAATTATGTACATGGCAAAATCTATATCACAGTATGTATTTGTGTATTACATCCAGCAAATAAATGCAATGATATATTAAACTTAGTGCTCTCTGTAAAGGTTGTGTTAACTTTTAAAATGAATACATATGCATTAGAAGCCTTTTTCAGTATAAATAGGGGAGTTATTGTCCCCTATTCAGAAGCCCACTTCAGAATAAGTGATTAAGTGTACTGTATTTTTGGATAGGGTTTGTGTGGGAGCATCACTGATTTACAATGGTTCAGTACACTTCAAATGAAATGAACTGAGTGAGGTATGAGAGCACAGCATGTAGTCATATTTCAGACAGTGATCTCACACACTGACTAACACACTCAGTTATGTGAGTCTTTGAAAGAGGCCACAGCATGGATGCAGATGAAAGACACACACATACATATACACACACACACACACAAACACACACACACACACAATACACTTCCCAGCAATAGTGACTCATTAATAGTCAGACTTGAGGTGACCTCTCATATTAAAACTGAGGTTGTAATTCAATTTAACGGGTGTTACACATCAACCCACTCATCATCTCTGATAATGATTTTGTATTTAATTCTAACACAAAATGACTGATATATTGTTTGTCATCACAGCCACAACATACTTTACAGGAGGAAAACAACAAACATATATGCTATTTTAAAAGGTGTGTCATGCATTGCATTTGTACTCATTGCTATGCACATTTTTCTTAAATTGAATACAGTGTTGTTCAGTACAAAACCATTCAGTTCAGCATAACAGTGAATCTGACTGTCATGGACTTTACTCAGCCACCTGACCTAGACTCTATACATACATAAATACAACATAGAGAAATCCAAGCATTCTGTAACATCACGTGCTATTTGGACTATTGAAAAATCGTTCTCTGATAGCACGATTTTTCTCAAACTTGTGGCGTTAATGCCAGATCGAGTGCATGCTTTAATTACAGTAAAGAAGGGGCACATACCAAGTACTCATAAATTTTTTTTCAGAGATTTAGCTTTTTACTTTTTAATCATACTGACTGAATGAAAATATGTATATTTGTAATGGAAAATATGTCACTAACAGTCTTAGACATTTAGTGCCCACTGTTTGTGTCGAGTACCAGTCAAAAGATTACAAACCAAAATATATTTCTCTTTTGTATAGCCATTTTACTTAAATTAACTGTTATTGCTAATGTTTAAATAAAGTGAATTGTGTTATTACATATATTTTAGTTTATGGAGTATCCATCCAAAAATATATATCCAAAACCTCTATTTTTCTTTAATTTAACAAAAAGGTTTATTGAGCGGACGTCCCAATTTTGTGATATTTGTGAATTTTGCAGTCAAAATTGCGATTGTCGCAATGTTATCAAGAATGATTGCAAAGTCAAAAAGCTGCACTATATATTACTCAGTGGCGGATGCTGGTCTTTCAAGGAGGGGAAGCTCAATTTCGGCCTACATCATAAAATGATTCGCTCATTTCG
>JAUZSU010140949.1:0-15559 GCA_034780255.1 Parotocinclus maculicauda | reverse complement strand
CTGAGCTATATGCCCACAAAACATATTTTTTGTATTGTACATTGGACTGCTATGCTACTTTCTTGAACGCTTTTGTTCCCCACTGAATCAGTATTGCACAAGACTTAAAAGAAATACACATTTGCTGATGAAAATGTGTCATGATGTCATTAATTCAGTATAAAAAGAAGTTTGTTTACATCAACACCAGGCAGTTGTGGACCAGACATCTGTAAAATTTGCTTCTCGCTCATTTTATATACAGGTGAGGGCAGCATGGTGGCTCGGTGGGTAGCACTGCTGCCTCACAGCTAGAAGGTTCCAGGTTCAATCCCAGGGTGGGAGTCCACATGTCCTCCCTGTGTCTGCATGGGCTTACTCAGAGTATTCAGGTTTCCTCCCACAGTCCAGAGACATGCGTGTTAGGTTAATTGATTACTCTAAACTGGCAATTACGTGTGTGTGTGTGTGTGTGTGTGTGACTAGTCTTGAGATGTATATAGAACTTGTATATAGATATAACCTTGTGTGTGTCACTAAGATGGCCACTGATGCTGATAGCGACGTTAAAGAAGCCAAATAAACAAACAATATATACAGGTCAACTAGTATCAAGGATAAGTATGTTAATGATGTTAAAGATGATAATGTTAAAGTATGTTGATGTTAACGATGTGAATCAAATCAGTATCAATCAAATCGTAGCCTTTGCCCAGCTGTACTCTAGATAAGCAAAGCTTTGTGCACAAGTGACTGTTATATATGGCCCCTTTAGGAATTTTGTTCCTTGTTTACATGTCCTTTCCATTTTAAGCAATGTAAATGTATCCCATTATTTGCAGATTTTTGGGTGAATAGGTTTATAATAATTAATGGTTGTGGTTTGTTTGAATAATATTTTACCCAATTCTGTGGGACCTACAAAGCAAATTCCTATAGACAGGTGTGGGAAATTTATGATTATGTTCAAGTGGAGGCTAAAATATGAACCGAAAAACTTGTTCATCCAGGTTTTTTCTTAGCAAATCATCAATTTTTTTAGATTAAGCAGGGGATAAATATATATGGAATCACTCAACGTTGAGAATAAAATTATGCATCTAGTAATGAGCATTTCCAGTCAGCTGTGTTTAAAACTTGGTGAAAGTGTAAACATACTAGGAAAGTTATGGGTTGACTAAGAAAGCCATAAAGAGTCAGGATAGAAAACTCAAAGCAGTATGCCTCAAATAGAAACCGAACAACAAAACAAATCAAATATAACAACTGAGTGGAGACAAGAATGTAAGTTGTAAGAACTACATTTTCTAGAAAAGGCAAACTTAGCACTGTCACCTAAACAGAAGACAATCGTGGGCTAAAGAAAAGCAATCAAGATTCAGGCATAAACCAGCATTGAACTAATTTAATCTCTAGAAAATATGTTTGATAATCAGGTAAATTTTCAGGACAATAATGCATCTTGCCACATGGCAAAGAGTCTTAAAGTTTATCTTTGGTAAAGTCATTTTGGCTCAGTTATATGGCTGGCCAGCAGTTCAGATCTCAATCCGATAAAAGATTAATGGTGAAAATATAAAACATTGTCCACAACAGGGCACCATCATGCATCTGTTAACATCTGTCCAAGAAAGTTGGAACTAACTTGTATAATATTGTTTTTCTATGTCCATGCCTCAAAGAATTCACACCACCATAAAAGCCTGAGGCGATATTTGTTTATTTTGTTGTTGGTGATGATTCCATCATTGTGTGTAAAATTTCATTGACGTAATCAGGACAAACTATGCCATTAATAAAATAAATTAGTTTGAGTCCGTACTTCAAGAAGCTAGTACATTCAGCTATTACATTAAAATGTTGTTCTCATATCTGTGAATTGTTTATTTGCAATGAAGTAAACATTACCTTAAATGTAGTGATTTTTTTTACATGGGTTGTAAGACATCATGAGTTGGTAACCCTAGTGGAGGCTGCTTTGTTAAAAAAATCAGTATTATAGCCAAGTTGTGTGACATAGTGTCGTTAATCTAGCTCTTCTATCCATTGAATAGCAACTAAACCACTTTTGTATTCCAATATACAAACAGGAATCCGTTTGATCTATTGTGAGTGCTCATGTACAAACGAGGATTGGGTTTTTGTGCCACTGGACTAGAGTCTAAAGATTTTTCTGTCCTTACTTATTTTAGGCACTATTTACAGTCAGTGTTGTGTGTACAGTATTTGAAAAGGAGCCAGGTCACTCTAAAACATTCTGAGTAAAATTATTTCTGTTTAACAACAACAAAGGAAGAACAAAACAAAAAAAAACCCTAACACAATTTTCTAATTTATGTAGTTATGCATGCCTGATTGAGTGTGTGTATACACAAATCAGAAAAAAGTTGTGAATGTTGTTTGACATCCAGTGTTAATTAAAAAAAAGTTTAATGGTTGATTTAGAAACTTAGAGTTACGCCAGCAACATTTTTTTATTAACACCTGTACTCTACCTTATTTTCGTAAAGCAGCCTGTTGTTGCTACTTTTTTATGTAGCCATGTAATTGATCATTTATTGGGATCCAGTTTTTTATGATCTCTACAGCACCCACCAATGACATCTTTATTTCAGTTTTTATAATATACAGTAGTATTAAATATTACTACACAATATTGTACATTAGATGTTCATTACTAGGTTGTAAATGTTTCCTTTCTATCTGTTTATACAGGTACTTTAAGGCCAGTACGCAGGAGTTTCTATGACCCAACATCAGCACCAGGTCATGGCTGGCTGTGGGAGTGGGAGAACGATGCAGGTTCTTGGACACCATATGACATGGAGGTATGCATTGCCCTGCAAGCAGCACGGGATCGGCAGCAGCCATTGTTGGATTTGGCACCACTCGGCTTCTGCTACCTCATAGACTTTCAGAGCATGATTCAGATTAACCAGCAAACACAGAGACGGCGGCGCATTCAGAGACGCTTGGACATGGCCTACCCATTGGTCTCTGGGCCACTGCAGAAAGCTGCATCTGGTGGCAGCATTGGGCTTGGAGGAGCAGCTGGTGGGGGTCCATCAGGTGGAGGTTCAACTGGAGCCCTTCTGGGTGTTGGAGTGTCTGGTTCCACCATGAATGGAAATGGTGGTTTTATGTATGATAGTGGAACTCTTTCAACGTCATCTCTTTCTCCGCTCGGACAGCCGTGTACTTGCCAGCAGTGTATGCTTGTCTTGAGTGTAAAAGCAAATGCCATGGCGTCACAAACCCTAGGACGTAGACCTCCACAGATGAAGTCACCTCGTCCTACTTTAAAACAAGCAGCACTTCCATACTCTTCGACTACCTTATCCATACCCAATTCCTACTCTCAAACATTGCCTAATGGGTTGTCCTTAAAACGCTCTCTTTCGCAAGAGCGCAAAAATGCTGCTGCTTTTGCTCATTCACTGTCAATGCTGACATCGAACACTGCCTCTTTATCAGTCTCCTCAAATCGTCCACCTCCTCCACCAATGCCACCTCCACCACCTCCACAGACATCTAACCAACTATCTTCTTCTACACCAAGCTACACCTCATCAACATCTCCATCAGTGCCAACTGCAACACTTATCACTGTGGCCACAAGCACCACGTCATGTTCCTCCTCCTCCTCATCTACAATAGCCGGACCACCGCAGCGTTCTGCAGCATGTGCTGCACCATTGCCCCCTCGTGCCAGTCTGGCAGGACTGAGCCGGCCAGCACTGCAAAGAATTGCCATGGCACAATCACGGGCACTAATTGCTTCTGGGTAAGTTCTGGAGAATTTTTACCAATTACCTGCTGTATGCTGCATCAGACCTTACTTTCACATGAAAACAGCCATGTACAAAAAGTGATCACTACAAGTACTGTCTACTGTACATTTTGTTGATCATTAATGAATTTTGGTTTTATCCCTACTTAGCAACAACTCAAATCCAGCTGTATTGTATTGTAAATATGTGGTAGCTACAAACACTAAGCCTTGCCCTTAAACAGGGAGTCTCTTTATAGCATATACTGACTATTTATATTATTTTTCATAGTTTTCCTGAAGAGTCAGCATGGGTATCAGCTTATTGTCAGGACTATGATTATCAGTGTTGATTACAGTAGAAATGGGATTAGTCCCATTTCAGGCCTGATCAATGAATATACATGGGCTTGAATAATGAGATAATGGGAAACCTCTGGGATTATGTGATTCAGGCAGTGATCAGATTTCTAGTTTGCAACCAGCCAATAATCTCACAGAAAGATCTGACATAAACTTTAAACTTCAATATTACATAATCAAAATCTTCATTTTCTTCACAAAGCGTTTAGTAGGTGCTGTGTTTAATCCCAGGGTTGCCAGATCCCAGTAAAGAATCCCACATCACATCTATGTAAATAAGCCCAGAATAAGTAAATATTGAAGAATAAGCTTAACCGGCAACCGTTTTTTACGCTAGGCATGGTCAGACTGAGTAAACGGCTGAAATTGGGTAACTTGTATACATGCGCATATACATTATTATACATGTACAGCACTTTGTGTTAACCAGCTGACGTTGTGTTTAAGTGCTTAGAGTTGAGCTGAGTTGAGATTACTGAACTAGAACCCAGCTCTCTCTTTTGGATTACTTAATCTGATTTCTATATCAGAGTATGCTGTATACAAGACCACTCGAACTGCAAAAATCAGACTACGATTGGATTATTAAGGCTACAATCTGACTGTCTTAAAAGGCCAAGCTGATAAAGATTCACTCCGCTTTCATTTTTCTGTTATACATTCCTGATAAGTGTTCAGAGAACTGAGATGCACATGCTGGACTTTATAAAGCAGCACCTGTCTATGTGACTCATATCTGTAAATGTTCACATATACTGCTGCATGTTTGCCCTGGTTGTGTGCATATGGGAATACCTTTGGGGAGTGTTTGTGCTATGTCTGCTCATTTCTAAAGTGCTGTGTGGAGGAAGTGTGTTTCTCACACTACTAAATCATCCAACACAGATCAGTTTGATGGCCATCTGGGGACAGAACTGAACACTTGAACAGTAAAGGAAGTCGGCTAAAGTGAGCGAAAAAGGGAAACACTGGGAAAATAATGGCGTCTGGGAGGGGGCAGTACTTTCCTCTGTCTCTCCTCCCTTATTCTCTGTTTCCCCTCTTATCTCTGTCTACTTCTCAGGCGCTTACTCCTGCACACCCCCTCCACTATTGTGTGTTCTTGTGGAGTTTCTATGGTAACTTTTGTTGGTATGGTAAATCCTAGTCAGCATTAGCAACACAATGCTGCTTCACTGTGTGTGTGTGTGTGTGTGTTAAGGGACAAAAGTGCAGTCATTAATTGCATTGTACTCTATCGCTCCATCTTGAATTATGAGTGCCAGCAGTTTGGGGGATTTGAGGATGCTACGCGTTTGGGGAGGTGGGATGGTACATAAGACAAGCCATACAGAAACTGTCATGTAGAAAAAAACTAAGTAAAACGAAAGGGAGGGCAGTAGAACCTCACTGTGGACAAAAAAATGCCAAAGAGGGCCAGAGAGGGATGGTAGAAGTGGTTACAGAGAATGGTATAATACGTCAACACAATTACTGATAACACAGCATACTGTAAAATAAACATAACTAAAAGAGTATGGTTAGGACAGCATGCACTGCTTTTACACAACAAGCACTTGCACAACTTGGATGTCACACAGTGAAACATACAGCAAAGTAAACAAATACTTTAATGACTGCTGAAAGGAATGTTAATGTATTAGGAGGGGCCAGGGAGAGAGAAAACCTAAGGACATGTATAGAATAGTATGATAAATAAATCACATTTTAACTTAATTTTAATCCTGTCCTCAAATGTGCACTTCATATATAGTATTTCATAATTTAATCCATCATGTCATACATTTGAAATCTGTCTTGGTTAATTGACTGTTTACTCTTGAGATTTTACTTGTCAACAGTTTAAACATCTGATTATTATTTAACATAAACAACAATCTCCCCATAATTTCCTACTGAATTCTTGCAATAATTAGTAGAAAATGGAATACAATTTGTGTTTGTGTAGGTCCATGCATGTGTGTGTCTGTGCTGATATGTGGTAGTCTCTAAAGTGCATTTTCCTGCACCAGCTGTCCCAACAATGTGGCTCATTCTGAACCAAGCAGATGCACGTTGAATCTGCAGTAGTCCTGTCAAGTCTCAATTACCGGTAAATTAAAGAGCCTGTTTGGTTTGTTTATTTTGGCTGACTGCTATGAAAGCATGATCTAGGATATATTATAATTTCTTGAAACCTTGGGAAATCGAGTCCTAAATAACTTCAGACTAAAGACTTTATAACACGATGCACCCTTAAAATGGCCGAACTGTTGGTTGCCTCTGAATTTGAACACAATGTGTACTATGTGTACAAGAATATAAAGTGGCATAATTGCTCTTAGAATATGATGTAATAATATTTGAAATAAAGTTTCACATCTAGCAGTGTTTGTATAGGTCATTTTATGTTGACTTAATCTGTTAAACTTGAGGATTTAGTCATCGTTGTTCAGGTGTCACAGTTATGACGGGTGGCCAGGCGGATCCCCTGAAGCAGCAACAAATGCAGAGCCCTCTGATGGACTTGTGTTCTGTCCAGGGTATGTGATTTGTGGGATAACTGGTACAATGTGTTAATGCTGTCCAGATTAACCAAGAATCACACGTGACTAAACTTTCCCCAGTGTCTGCCTTGTGTTACACCTGTCTGGTCATGTCAAATACAGTGACCGTGCTTTGCCTCTTAGTTTACTGCAGATAATATGGAATAAATAGAATTTTCCTGTACTAAATACATTAACGGTTAATGGAGCTGGGAATGCTTATGTAAGTGATACAAAACTGCAAACCTTTCCACCACCTCTGCCACACTATATACACATGGGAGGTTGAGAATGCCCACAGTAGTGATGGCTGATGGCATAGATTGTATTTTTGATCCAACACCAAGGCTAACAACACAATTCTAATTAGGATCTTTTAAAATATGCCCATAAAATACAGTCGATTCCAGTTAATGGGACCACATCGGGACGTGATGGTTTTGGTCCTAATAACCGGCTGGTCCAATTAAACAAACGTTACAAGACGGGACATGCTGTGTAACATATTAAATGTTTATTAAACAATTATTGTGCGATTTTACACGTATAGCGAACTTTATTCATTGAAAAATAAATTTGCAAACAAGTTTTTCGAAATGATCTACAACACAATGTATAGGTACTCAGCATGCGAAGCATAAGACTGTAAAAAACAAGTTTCGGTACTTTAGGATTTGGTCCGAATAAGCAGCTGGTCCCATTAACCGGTGTCCTATTAACCGGAATCAACTGTATTTGTCACTGTGTGTATGGAAGCTGCTTTTTTCTGTTTTATTTTTTTATTTTTTTAAATTTCAGTTTTTTTTAATACAGCATACACATTTCCTGCATATTCCGAATTGTATCCTAATAGAGATGTTGAGATACAATTATGCATGGTCATTAGTCCATTGCTATAACAATGCTATATATAATCTAATGGTGGACTAAGACTTTTGCACAGTACTGCATGTATAGACAAGATTGGCGTATCTGTTGAAAAAATAAAAAAATCCATTTAACCACCTTAAAAGGAAGTTTCCAAAGAATACACTGAAAGCCAGAGAGCATGAAGACCTCACATGTGTTTAATGAAAAGGTAATAACAAAGGCTTTTGAAAGATATCTGGTGATTTGGCATTTTATGTGATTTTTGCTTACCAAGTTGTAAGCATGACCTGCCAAGGCATATACTTTTTTTCCCACAGTTCCTCTGATGTACATAAAATACAAAAACGCAATTGAAACCAAAATCAGTTTTGATTTATTGGCTAGCCAGACTTCAGAACCATATTCGATTTTTTACAAAATATATTAATATAATGATATTATTTGTCATTTGAAACAAAGAACAAATTGGTATTTACATTTTGAAACTGTTTACATTTTGTTGGTAAGTGTTTTCTATTAAAGTGTTTTTTTAAGGGTTATACTGTTCTAAGTGGTCTCTTACTTCTGTTCTTTTGTGGAGCTACAGTTTAATTAGTATTAGTTTGATTGCCAGTTATTTGTGCCAGATTGCCCACCAATATGTGCTGTTGTAGTAAATATGAACAGCACCATCTCTGCATGAAGAAGAAAACTGAAGGTAATTCCGCACAAAACAGGACTACAGGATGTTTGGAACATGTAACACATGAGCATCTTTTGCTCTATATTGTGACACCCAAGTATTAAGTGAGCATTTAAGCAACATTGGCACAAATTATATTAATTCAGTTGGGATAAAGTAGGACAAATTGTTTAAAATTAATAATTAAAAAAAAAAGAATAATCTTTTAAATCCTGAAAATCCCTTTATCCAGGATGAAATACTTCAATTGTGTTCTTTTTAAAGGTTGAAGCAGAAATCTAGGATACGGTTAATACCATATAACAAGGTAAATTTGATCCTGCCTAAAGGATTGAGAATGAGTTGAAAAGACACATTGTACAAAAAATTATTCAAAAGTAAGCACGATTTGAGAAATTGATTTAAAACATACTTAAAAAAACACTATTTTTGTAAATTCTTTGTATAAGAATGTATTTTAAACAATGTTCAGGCTACATTAAAAACTGGAATGAATTTATCATCAAATAAAAAGTTAACAGAATATAAAAATACATTATTGTTCTGTTAACTTACTGCAACCCCAATTCCATATTGGGGGGAGAGCGACAAGACAGGAAGACATAACTGAAGAAAACTAGAATAGGGCAAACATCGGGAAAGATTGGAGATTTTTTTTTAAAGCCCCGCCCACATACTGTCCTCCGTGTACAGTATGTGAGCACGAAAAAAAACCTCCTTAGCACATAAGCACATATAATGACATTTGACAAAAGACTAGCCACATGGAAGGGAGAAAGGAATAGAGGGGGGAAAAAAACGCAACAACGAGCAACCATCCGGTCTATAGCAGCTGACGTGGGCAGCGCTCACACAGACCGGTCACGATGAGACTGGGGGGAGAAGCAGAAAATGGAAGGCGTGTTCATAGGTTGAGATAGAGGGGGAGCCAAAGAGTCGCTTGCCCGAAATGGGGGGGGTACAGTTTTCCATAGCAGCGAAATCTTCTGGAGGAATGTACACTCCCGCAGCTCGGCCTCAAGGCCAAACCACAGATAAGATGGGGGCCGAAAACCAGATAAGATGCTTGTTTTGGCTTGAGTGATCTCAATTTTTACACAGAACACTCATGAATAGTCGTCCTCAGTTTCTCTAATTAATCCATTTTTGAGTTCAGAACCGAAAGCTTCTCCGAGATTGAATCCATTCCATGAGTAAAAGTCACAGTCTGAGTGCCTACAGCTCTTCCCACACCCTCGATCATGTTGGACAGTGGTAAGGGGCTTTGAACAGCTGATCCAACTTTTAATTTACGTTATATACCAGGGCAATGCCTAATCCAATCAGCAGAAACCCCGTAATCATGGTTCCGAATAAGAATACATCTTCAATGTCCTCAACGGAAAGTTGCGCCATACACATGATCCGCCAGTTTTTCCAAGCGTCCATCACGTATCCAGCAGCAACTGGACAGGTTCCAACTGGACAGGTAGGCTCCCCTGAGCCAAGGATTCTCATTGAGAAGATGGTGTCAATAGCATTGAGAGACCATTTAATCAATTCCAAATTTCTTTTTGAAGATCCGCGTCCAGGAGCAGAATACACAGACAGACGGTAAAGCAAGCAGGAACAAATAGGATATAGGAGAGGGGAAAAGTGCGTCCGCCTTCCTTGGAGGTTGCAAGAGAGATCAAAACTGAGATACAGATTGGGTTGTTTGGACATTTCACACAGATTTTACAGTACCTGATCCACTTCCACCGGAGCTAAGAATGTCCCTGGCCAGGCCAGACCCAGGACCTGCTGGCGGTATCTTAACACACCGCCAATGGCAGTTCTGGTTTGCAAACTCACGAATTAGGAGCAAGTTCCCTCACACTTGCAAACAGAATTTTAGGTAATAAGACAATTAGGTAGATTGGCCCCACTAATTTCACCCCAGCCTACCTCCACCACTTCAAATGGTTTAGAAACACCACTGCACACAGTTGGCTTGAGGACATCCGGGGAACTCCCAGGAGGATCTGGAAACTGTGGCTTCAGAGATAGTCAAGACAAACCTTCTCAGCCTATTGTAACTGCCAACTTCTCCAGGAAAAGTGGATGGAAACTGAGAATTGATTTCACAATATTCCAAATAACTTATTGTGATATTACCACATGCTTGAAAAAAACTGATGAGCAAAAAAATAAATTAACTGACCAATATTATTTACAATGCTGCACATTATCAATGACAGTCAAGTCGAAGCATTCCTGAACAATTTTTTAGTATGACAGAGTGCATTATCTTGTTAAAACAACTCCACTGCTATTAGAGAATGCCTTTGATATGAAGGGATGTACTTGGTCTGCAACAGTGTTTAGGTAGGTGGTACATTCAAAGTGACGTCCATACAAATTCCACGACTCAAGGTTTCCATGAAGAATATTGTCCATTACATCAAACTGTCTGTATGATTTTAATCACCCATCAGTAGTGTTAATGTTATGGGGTTTTTTTGTTACTACAGAATTATATTAATTGATAAAAAAGGACATGTAGAACACATATAGAAAACCTAGTTACTTCCTGTGGCAGGAGGACTTGTGAGTTTTCAAACTGAATATTAAAAAGTGTTCTTACTATATATATATATATATATATATATATATATATATAAGTATAGATATAAGTATTAAAACTATATATAGTTTATTTCAATATTGAATATGAGTAAATATCTAGATAATTGCGGGTCATTTTAAATAAAAACAAAAACATTTGAATGCCTAATGTTTTGTTTTTTTACATTTAAAAATTGAAAAACTTAGGTGTGCATTTGTGTGAAGATTTGAGCATTGGATCCAAGCCTCTTATCTGATCCAGACCTGTGGCTCATTGTCTTCATACAGGATGTCCTGGTATCTGCTCAAACATGGTGTTGCTAGGTGTAAGAGTGTGTGAGCATGTGTGTGTAGAGAGGGAGACAAATCCCCTCACCAGATGTTACCAGCTTTTGAAAAGGTGCCATTTCTTCGTTGCCTCTCACTGTTTCTTCCCTCTCCATGTCAAAAGATCAACTTGTTTTTCTTCCTTTGTTTATCAGGCAATCTCCCAATATGTGATCCAAAATAACTTTGTTGTCTCCCTGGGCTAGCCATATTGCAAACAGTATGGTTATGCAGACTTGTCTCATCCTTCTTTATACCTGTTTGCCTCTCATTTTAATGCAGTGGGAAAGCAAAGTCTTCCTATTTGTCTTTCACTTCCCATGGTAAACACAGAGCAGAAAGCCTTCCACTTGATGATTTTATTGCTTTGATTCTCATACATGAAACAGCCAAGATGAGTGTCTCTAAGTGCTTCAAGGCACCCTGTGAATTGCCAGGAGACACAAGATACACACACACACGCATATGTTACAATACAGTTTTGTGGAAAAAAAAATGCACTTATTACAAAATACATTTGTAAAATAAACAGTTTTAAGGATACAGAAAGCCCCAAGCTGCTCTGAATCTAGAAGCACTAATTCATTTGAATTATCTTTCCCACAGTATGTATTATACAGTATTTCCCACAGTATTATAAACTGTTAAAATTATGTTATTGGTACAATTGACATTAAAAGTACCGTATCTCAACACAAGCACCATTAAGTTCATAAAGATAGTTGTAATTTATATCTATATATTGCTAAAACTAAAGCTGGTGCATCAAGACAGGTGTTAAAAATTACAGAATGATGCAACAAAACGTTGTGTACAGTTTGTGAGTGACTGAAAAGATTACATAATTTAATTATGTCAAATAATGTTGAGGGTGCCTGCTGCCTCACTGCTCTGAGATGTCTGGATTTACCCCAACCCTGGGCTCTACCTGTGTGAAGTCTCCATGTCCTCCCTGTGTCTGTGTGGGTTTTCTCTGGGTACTCCGTTTTCCTAATAAATGCCCTACGATGCTTTCTAGTAATAATGACCAGAAACAAATGAACAAGAAAATTAATATATTAATGATGTTGTTCACTGATGAACAGAACAAAAGATATTCACCATTTTTTTTTAAACTTAGTTGTACTCTGTAAGTTTAAAACATGTAACTGTCGGTTTGCATAAAAACATTAACAAAACAAAATTAACTTAAACAATTATTTTCTGTTAATTAAGAATCCAGTTGACTCCCGTGAGGGTAACTGTTTTTTTTACAGACACTGCAATTGTCTTTTGAAAAAAAATGTTACTGAGGTTAAGGATTGGTGTAGCATTAATTACTGACAGTAATCATTATGTCCATGAATGGTCTGCACAAATATATTGAGATATGCTGTGTGTGTGTGTGTGTGGGTGTGGGTGTGCGTGTGTGTTTAATTCCACACTAATTGTCAGTCCTGTACAATAGCTGCTCTGTGTCCTATGTCTCACTATATACAAACTGAAGGGAATCCCCAGAGCAGAACCCCTTATTGATCACGTCACCTATCCCACAGCAGCTCTCATTGTCCTCCCCCCTTTACCCCTCATCTGATCAATACTTCTTTGTCGGCAGTTCAGGCTATTGACAAATCACTCTGACTAATCTTTTTTTATGTGTAGCTGTCAAACTACAGGTGTGACCTCATCTTGTCCCATTTGAACTTTGATTTGCGTGAAAGTAAATACAGTATCAAGTACAACAGTGCTCAACTGCCTGTCTTGTTTCTAATAAGGAATTTATCAGTATTCGAAAATATTATGCTAAGTCAAATAATCTAAGTCAGTTAGCTAAGACATGTTTTGTTACTTTCCTTTTTGTAAGATTAGCATGTGTAAGTATTCCTCCCACAATTCTTTCTATAAACACATGCCAAACACAGGCTTGCTTTAAACAATATTGCTATCCTACACAATGCCATTTCACAACAAAAAATTCTACGTTTACAGTGAAACCATATTCTACTCTTCAGTCTTCTGGAATGTGTCTTGTTGTCTTGCACACATAATCTCACATTGTGTTAAGGAAAACAGTGATTATGCCTGTCCGAAAAGACTATCACCATAATGTTTTCAGATACACATTTCTATTTAGTAACTCTTGTGAAAAAGCAGAATTGATAATTTGCTATTAAAAAAACCCAGAAAGAATGTCTCCTATTTTTTCTCCACTGCACAAATAAGTCTATATTAAAGCAATAGAACACGAGAGGGAGTGTGTTATCGCGAATAACATCACGGCTGTGATTTCATCTACGGCCGAATCACAGCCGTGATGTTATTCACGATAACACACTCCGTCTCGTGTTCTGTTGCTTAAACATAACTCCACACTATTTCTTTATTTGTTTATCATGATGAATCCCAGGAAAAGTGTAATCCTGTAATCCATGATCACCAAACTGAATCTCCTTGACCTTTGACCCTGTAGCTTGTTCTGAAGCCTCCATGTTAACACAGTAGTTTAAGCAGCCCAAACATGAGAGTAAATGACAACCCTATTAAGAACTATAAGGTGTAAGGTAGCTTTAAGCCAATAGAAAACGATTTTATAAAAATAAGGAACACATAGCTGCGCCACAAATAAGTTTAAGGCAGTGGAAAATAGGCCTTCCAGGAAGGACCGAGGGGGCGGGTGCCAAAAATGAAAGATAATAGTAGCGTGACAAACCCGGAAGGTGGGAGGGGGAAAAACCGAACCAATGACTTAATGGTAGTGCCCACAACCCACTGAAACAAAAAAATATATAAAGGGAAATCACCAGAGATTCGGTAGCATTTTTTGCTCATGATTTTTGAGTGTACTTGCTCGTTGAATGCAATATCTCTGAGATAATTGCAATAAACTGCTTGCTGCTTCAACTACACCTGGACTTGGTTCAAGTTCTTCTTTCCTGGTAATTGCTGTTGAATTGAAATGTTGTCCTAAAACCCACAACAGTTTTTAATCTTATTACTAGCCCTAAAGTTGTCTTAACCAAACTTTATTTTGGAAATATTGCAGGTGAGGGACAAACCACGTACCTCTTGTAGGGTGTTTGGTACTCAAGGGCTATGGATTTGTGAGAACAGGAGCAGATGAATCCAGGAAAGAACAGTCGCAGAAATGTTTACAGAGCAATAGAATAAGGTCAATTTGTTTTCTCATTTTTCTTGTGAACGGTCAGGTAAAGGTCCATGGCTTACCCGGGGAAGTGATGGCACCAGGATGCACTATGGAAAGATGCCAATGGAGAGAAAGTGCTGCACTGGGTAACGTTCTGGAAAACCTCTGGTCTGGGCATTCACAAGGACATTAATTTGACCCATTCAATTAAAATCCAGCCCTTTTTAATTCCTTCGATTACTTTTTATGAATAGACACTCCGTACGATATTAAACCAAGATGCTTCCATATTAAAAGCCATGTTAGAGGAAGTCGCAAAGTTCAAGTCATTAATGGCTGCCATTTTCATCCCATAAATCACTTCCTACATGTTTACTTAGTCGTTTCATTTAGCTATGGGCAGTGTAATACTGTTCCCTGGTTGATGTAATAGCTGTATGAATATTAAAATGCACTTTCTCTTGGGAGGCTTATCTCAATTAAATGAAGGGATGCTTGACCAGTCTAAACAGAGTGAGCTCATTAAAGCAAAATTATTCTTCTTTTTTATGTGAACCTGTCCGTCACGAGTGCATGGAGGAGGTAAATGTTGGAGCGAGCTCTAAAACTTTATTATTTTTTTCAGTTTTACCCTGAACAACTTCTATCGACGACCTAATAAAATCACAATTGCTTCTAATTGAATGAACGGGCAAACTTTTACACACCTTCAGGTAGATTATGAAATGCAAAATGTACAGTCTCTTCAAATTCAATCCAAACATGAAGTAGAGAGTTCAGAAAACAGTACTGTCAGCCACTATTTACAGTACATAGAGTATATGAGGTATGATGCTTAATAAATTGCTGAACCAAATTCTGTTTGGTGTTAAACCACCGTCTGTCCAGGGATCTCAGAAAAATTCTTTCTGATGCTCATTGGACTGGGAAAGATTACAAAACCATCTGTGTTTGGACTTCACCAATCCATAGTCAGCCAGAAAGGGCACATTTGTAACTGTGGTAGCCTAGCGGTTAAGGTACTGGACTCTGGACCTGATGGGTTCAAATATTTCCTCTGCCACAGTTTATGTCCTTAAGCAAGGCCCTTAACCCACCATTGCTTTAATTGTAAGACCGTATCAGTTGTAAGTCACTCTGGATAAGGGCATTTGCTAAATGCCATAAATGTAAATGTAAATGTAAATATATTGAGGAATTTTAAAATTATTGTCTCACTAAGAACTAATAATAATAATAATACATAATACATTATTATGTGAGGTCTAGGAGCCCAGGGTAACTTCTAAGCAACTAAATACCTCTCTCATGCTGTCTAATGTTCTTTTTTTCCA
>JAUZSU010140938.1:0-15560 GCA_034780255.1 Parotocinclus maculicauda | reverse complement strand
GAAAGTAGAAGGAAGAAACCTTGGGAGGAACCAAGACTCAAAAAGGGACCCGACCTCCATGGGTGGCCCAGATGTTTATTAAATAATTACTTAAAAGTATATGAAAGTAATAGTAACAACATAACATAACATGACATAACAAATGCATAAGTAAAAAGAATTTAAAAAGCAATTAATAGCTTTTTTAAAAGAAATAAACAATTAAACATGCGAATAGTAAAATAAAAACAATAAAATAATTACATTTAAGCAAATTAAACAGAACAAAACAAACCTATCTCATGCAGCAGAATAATAATAATAATAATAATAATAATAGTATTTATATTATTATTTATATTATTATTTATATTATTAATATTATTATTATTATTATTATTATTATTACTACTATTACTATATAATATAATATAATATAATATAGAATATAGAATAATAATAATAATAATAATAGTAATAATAATATAGTAATTATATTATTACTATATTATTAATATTATTATTACTATTTTTACTATTATTATTATTATTATTATTATTACTAGCTTTTTATATAGAAGTATTTTCTCAAAGCAGCTTTATAATGTTATATGATCTTAAAATCCCAAATTGAGCAAACCTAGGGCGACAGTGGCAAGGAAAATCCCTGAAAGTACAAGGAAGAAACCTTAGGAGAAACCAAGACTCAAAAAGAGACCCGACCTCCATGGGTGGCCCAGATGTTAATTGAATAATTACTTAAAAGTGTATTAAAGTAGTAGTAAAATTAACTAAATAGTTTGTTCCAGAAGGCTTGTTGAATACGGAGCAAAGCTCAAATAAAGTGAAAAAAAAATCCTTAAATCGAAAAAAAGTCACAAGTAAAAGCAAAACCCCTACTCTATTTATGAACTTCGTATTTTCCTTTCGGTTGGCTGTCATTACTAATCTCTTTAGGACTCATGGGGATTTATTTGCACTAAGAAGGCAGTACTTTGGATGTAAAAAAAAAACAAAACAAAACCATGATAAGCACAGTACAGATCTGCACTGAGTGAGAGCCACTGTGAACCTGAATCACCGTGTCTGCCTGGGTTTACTCCGGGTACTCCGGTTTCCTCCCACAGTCCAAAGACATGCGTGTTAGGATAATTATTGTCTCTAAATGTGCCCGTTAGTGTGTGACTGTGTGTTTTTGACCTACAATGGATTATCGCCCCGGTTGGGTTGGGTTGTTCCTGTCCTTTCGCCCAGAGTTGCCGGGTGGGCACCGTCTATCCCTGAACTCCAAAGATCTTTTGTGCAGACGAGAGAAACTTCCAGAAGGTCTAATACCACAGATGATTGCTTTAAAGTTAAATGGGAAGTCCGGCTTCCTCTTTAACTCGATTTAAATGAGGCAACCCCAAATGAGAAAACAGTACCAGGACGGTACAGAAAAGACATGTCTAAAAGAAAAACCACAGGGTCTCTGACATTTACTTTGACTTTTATTTCATTTTATGTGGGGAAATTTAGGACTAGGAACGAGCTAAAAAACTAAATAATGATGTCAACAGGTGATTATAATCATGATTTGGTTTAAAAGGAGCATCCAGGAAAGGCTCTGAGGAGTAAAGAGGGGCAGAGGATCACCAGTTGTTCCTCAAAGAAAGATCAGAAGGGATTTACTGTAGCTATTCCTCCCTCTACGGAACATAATATCATTAAACCATTCAGAATCTGGAGGAATTCCAGTCCTAAGAAGCCTAAACCGAAAAGGGGTGATCACTTGGTGCTCCCTCAGAACGGTCGTTCATCAGTATCTGGTAGGAGCACATGGGTAAGGGATTTTTATCAAAGCTTTATCAAGCTCTATAATACAGAGTTACATTCATAAATACCACTTATAACTTTACTGTACAAAAAACAAGCCTCGCCCTGTTATAACCACGCCCACAAGCTCCGCCCACTCCTCTGAGTTCGGGGGCACCTCGGATGGAGCGTCATCATGGAAAACCAATCAGGATTACAGATCTTTTTTGGACCAAAGATGAAAAAAGGAGGATCTAAAGTGTTGAGGAACAAGTCCAAAAGCCAGGCTCTATCATGGTACGGGGTCGGGGTCGGGTCCGGACCCTCGGTAAAGGTCGTTGACACGCTCGATATTTTCGAGCGACATAACCTGCCTTGAAAACTTTCTTAAAACGTTATTTTTAAAGATTTTTCTGAGCTTAAAAAAAAGCTTTAGTACCAATCCAGGATTAGAACGACCCGTTTGAAGTCACCTCATTTTTTAACCGCATTACTAGCCCTAAATGTTTCCTCTTCTTTGGACCGGGAATGTACGGTCACTGTGATGCAGGAACGGACGTTTATGGGTGGAAATAAAAACGTGAGTTTTCTCGCGTCACCTACGGCGCGACCGCGTAAAAAATCACTTAAGCCTGACCGAACCCGCCAGTTGGGTTTTAAGCGTTGGCGCTTCCTCTCGGTGAAAGCACTTAACGACTGGAGCGTCGTGACAGAAAGCGAGACCCCCCGTCCGCCTTTTGTTCCCCCCCTCAATAACGCATGCCACTCCACTTCAGGGAGAGAGATAACATTATTAAACCCCAAACAGAGGATAATGAGGGTTCTGCCTTCCTTAATGGAACGTTCCGGTTCCTCCTGAGCGTCGGCGCCACTTTATTCTTATTTCAATAACTTTTCACTTCACCGGAACACAATGGCCAGAGAGGCTGGGCGTCCCTCTTCCTGGCCTCACGTTAAGCTTTTCATTGTCTCCTATCTAATCCGACTCTCCGAAGTCTAATTTACGACCGCAATGTGAATGTGTAATTTCCTTTGAGTCCAAAATTATGGAAACGACGACGGCGGCGGCGGCGGCGAGCGCTGACACGTCCTGACGGGGAGTTATCGCCGGCGTTTGAGGAGCTGTCAAAACAAGACGAGCGTTTTAAGTACGCCCAGGATGCCACGTTTAACGCGGGTGGCTCAGGTTGCGCAGAAAAACGGGCGAGTCGGGGGCGTAGATTAACCGAGGAATTAATTCAGATAATTAGGGGCCGTTGTGGAAGGAGAAAAGGGTCAGAATGGTGCTCGTCGAGTTTTGGCAGCCCAGGCGGTCCGGCTGGTCCAAAATCAACACCAAAGTGGCATCGCCCTGGTGATGCCCAGGACGACTTTCTGCAGGGACGGATTAGTATTCATGAGGTGCTGGCACCGGTCGTCAGGCCTTGGGGCTGAAATTAAGTAAGACTGACAGCGCCACAGGGTCTGAAGGTCCAACACGGCTCCGTCACCATCACCCATCCGTCCATCCATCATCAATCATCAGTCATCCACCCACCAGGTGCCCGGGTGCCCAGGTGTCGTCTTCTGCACGAGCTCGGAATTCAGAAATCTCTCTTTTTTCCCTTTTTTGTCGATTACACTGAAAGCCTGGCCTTTGCCCTGGCACAGTCTGAGCGGGAGCCCATGCCATGCCGTGCCCGCCTGCCTTCTAAAGATCTCCACACAGCAGACTCTGCCAGGCGCTGTTCCTCCGCAGTGCCAGCCCGTTCAGTCTCCGTTCGAGTTCATTAACACTTACGATTTTAATTCTGCAGGTTAAAACCTGACGCCGGAACAGAAAAGCGGATTTATTCCTAAAATACTTTTCACACTCTCACGTCGTCTCAGCTCTGAGGTGGAGAATCAATCGTGGCTGTAAAGTACACCCAAGCGTCGGGACGGGTGCCAAAACTTTAGCCCATGCCGCGTTTTATGCCCTCGAAATATTTTAAATCGTTTTTAAAGCGACAGCGGAACGTAAAACAAAGCAACGGATCAATACGAATATTTTATTTGATGACTTCTTCTTTTATTTGTTTTTTTTTAATATGAATGCTTTTAGAGAGTCGGTGTTTGAATCACTGAATCGTTTCGTTTACGCCCGAGGTTTGCTCCTTTATTGCTCAAAGAATCAGTGAATCATCCAGTCATGATTTGCTCCACCATAAATCAGTGAGTCAGTGAATCGTTTGGTCCTATTAAAGGTCAGATTCGTTCCTCTTGCTTTAAGACTGTGGTTGATTTGGGGAATCATTTTATCCGACTCAGATTCGTTTTTCTCGCTTTAAGACTGTGGTTGAATCAAGGAATCGTTTTATCCGACTCAGATTCGTTCCTCTCGCTCTAAGACTGTGGCTGAATCAAGGAATCGTTTTATTCGACTCAGATTCGTACCTCTTGCTCTAAGACTGTGGTTAAATCAGGGAATCGTTTCACCCGACTCAGATTCGTTTCTCTCGCTTTAAGACTGTGGTTGAATCAAGGAATCGTTTCATCCGACTCAGATTCGTTCCTCTCGCTTAGTAAGTCTGTGGTTGTATCAAGGAATCATTTTATCCGACTCAGATTCGTTCCTCTTGCTTAGTGAGTCGGTGGTTGAATCAAGGAATCGTTTCATCTGACTCAGATTCGTTTCTCTCGCTTTAAGACTGTGGTTGAATCAAGGAATCATTTTGTCTGACTCAGATTCGTTTCTCTCGCTTTAAGACTGTGGTTGAATCAGGGAATTATTTGATCTGACTCAGATTCGTTCCTCTCGCTTAGTGAGTCTGTGGTTGAATCAAGGAATCATTTTATCCGACTCAGATTTGTTTCTCTCGCTCAGTGAGTCTGGTTGAATCAATGAATCGTTTCATCTGACAAAGATTCGTTTCTCTTGCTTAGTGAGTTTGTCGTTGAATCAGGGAATCGTTTTATACGACTCAGAACTGCTGTCGTTTAATCAGTGAGTCAGTGAATCGTTTGGACATGAGCAAGAGTGTGTTTAACTCAATGAATCATCAATGGATCATCCACTTTTGACTCAGATTCACTCACCTTTGGATCACTGAGTCAGTGAATCATTTAAGCATAATTTATTCTTTTGATTCAATAAACCCTATTCAGATTCAGGTTGCCCGCTTGGTGTGAGGGCATGTGTGCCCCGAGACCGACTGGACCCCCCCGTCCAGGGACGTTCCCGCCTTATCCTCTGTGCTGCCGGATAGGCCCCGCCCCTAGGATGTTTGAAAGCGTCACAGATTCAAATTTCCGCACACCATAAGTTCTTCCCAAACATCAGCCCCCTGTATGGCGGGACTCGAACCCGGAACCTTTTCACCGACCTTCCCTGTGTGTTTCGTATCGGCCCCGAGGTCCCTTAGCCGTAATGAGCGTCTGCTCGCCGTCACTCAGCCGCGCTACAGGAGACGGATCTGTTGCTCCGGATAAACAAATAAAGCCGCGGGACTCGCATCATTAAATCCACACTGAATTCTTTTCTCCGAGGACAAAATGTTTTACCTTCCTAATATCAGGACCCGGAGGAGGCGGAGCTTTAAATAAACAAGTCCAGACTCGAACAAAAGCAAAGCAGACGAGGCCCGGAGCTCATTTGCTCCGTGTTTGTCTCTGCCAGGTAAATTTCGAGGTAATAAGGCACGCAAACGAAGACCTGAGTGGCTCCCGTAACGAACGGATTAGTTACGGCTCGACAAAAGAGGACCGAGAGAATTCTGCCTCTGGAAATATTTACAACCCATTGATGTTTCCATCAACTACAATTCCCAGAGTGCATGGCTGTTCTCGCTGCTCGTTAGGAGAGAAAAAGTTCAGAGTGTACGAGGCAAAAAATTTTATTCACGAGTGAATCAGTGAATCATTCGTTGAAACAATCAGCAAGACTTGCTCTTCTGTCTGTGATTCGTTTATTCTGAATCAAACGGAATCTGTGAATCATTTGTTCAAATTTGGCATTTCAATCAGCCAGCTTGGTGTGTGTGAACCAGTGAATCAGTGAATCGTTCTGTGAATCACTCCGTCATCTGTAAAATGAATCAGTGAATCATTAGGACTCGCTTTTTCACTTAGTGAATCGTTTTATTATCAGCAAGACTTGCTCTTCTGTCTGTGAATTGTTTATTCAGAATCAAACGGAATCGGTGAATCATTTGTTCAAATTCGGAATTTCCACTCGCTCAGTGAGTTGGTGGTTGAATTGAGGAATCGTTTCATCTGACTCAGATTGGTTTCTCTCACTCTGAGTCGGTGGTTGAATCAGGGAATCATTTTATCCGACTCAGATTCGTTCCTCTCGCTCAGTGAGTCGGTGGTTGAATCAGGGAATCGTTTCTTTAGACTCAGATTCGTTTCTCTCGCTTAGGAAATCGGTGGTTGAATCAGGGAATCATTTCATCTGATTTAGATTTGTTCCTCTCGCTTAATGAGTTGGTGGTTGAATTAGGGAATCGTTTCATCCAACTCAGATTCGTTTCTCTCGCTCTAATACTGTGGTTGAATCAGCGAATCGTTTCATCTGACTCATTAAAGAAATTAATACACGAGTGAATCAGTGAATCATTCTGTGAATTACTCCGTCATCTGTAAGATGAATCAGTGAATCATTAGGACCCGCTTTTTCACTCAGTGAATCGTTTCATAATCAGCAAGACTGCTCTTCTGTCTGTGAATCGTTTATTCTGAAACAAACAGAATCGGTGAATCATTTGTTCAAATTCGGCATTTCAATCAGCCAGCTTACTTCTCCCTTATTAAGGGAGTCGGTGTGTGAATCAGTGAATTAGTGAATCATCCAGTCATAATAACGAATCATTTGGTCACAGACAGGATTAGTTCCTTTCCAAATCAGTGTTTGATTCAGAGAATCAGTGAATCATCCAGTCATAATATCGAATCATTTAGTCACAGACTAGATTAGTTCCTTTCCAAATCGGCGTTTGATTCAGTGAATCAGTGAATCATCCAGTCATAATATCGAATCATTTAGTCACAGACAGGATTCGTTCCTTAATAAATCTGTGTTTGATTTAGTGAATCAGTGAATCATCCAGCCATATCATCGTGAGTCGTATTATCAAACGACTCACTGATTTGAACATGGGCCGGCTGGGCAATGGAGGAGTGAATTAAGGTGTGAACGAACGATTCACTGATTCACTTTATCCGAGCGATTCAAAAAGGGAACAGATTCGTTCTGCTCCAATCAGCGAATCATCAGGCCGCAGTCGGAGCTTTATCTCACATTGAACGTGATTCGCTGATCTGATCCGATCCGATTCAGTTACAGGAGTCTGAGCTTTGGGGAGACGAACGCTGCTCCTGCGAGAGCCAGACCCCATAAATCAGAAAGGGGCTGGAGATCTCTGAGGGAGATGCAGCAGAGCTTCTAAATCACCAGATTGCTTCATCATCCTGCTCCCTCCCAGAGTGCGTGGGCTCAGAGCGTCTGTACGGGCTGTGAGCAAAAGTATTGGGACGCCCCGTTACACCGTCAGGAGCTCACAGAAAAACCTTCTGAACCCACGTTTGTGAGAGACGTTCGGACTGAGGTGTGTCCCAATACTTTTGGCCACGTGGTGCAGGTCGAGCCGAGAACCTGCTCCAATCTTGGCATTTCTGCGACCGTTCAGAAGCGCTTAATGGACCACCTGGAGCGAGGCCCGAACGTTTCGGCCAGTCAAAAACCACGCCAACGTCCAGGTAAAGGAAGACACGTCTCGAACGCAGAACCATCCGGCTCCTTTTCCAAACCGTGGCCTGCTGATTAGGTGGGCAGAGGGCAGGATGAAAAACTTCTTTAATTACGAACAAACCGGCGAGAAACGTCCGATAAAGGACCAGCCCGGCAGATCCCGGATCACAGGGATGGACTCATTTAGCCCGCGGTGATTAAATCTGCTCTCGGTCGCTTACTGATGCTTAATGAGGACAGCGGGACCCGGGCGAGGGGGGCAGCTGCGGTGCCAGGGGCACAGGGACAAAGTGCCGCCGGCTCGGTGTGTGATTCTTTGTTTGTTCCTGGCAGATATTTGTGCACCTTCTATCCATGAGAGGAGCAGACTGTGTTACAAAGAGCGAGTGTGTGTGTGTGTGTGTGTGTGTGTGTGTGTGTAAGAGGAGAGGCTGGTTAACAACACAGCAGTGAATGAGACAGTGAGCGGGAGATCTATCAGCGTGTGGGCAGAAGATGGCACAAGTACCAGCCTCTGTCTGACAGCAATCTAAAAATCACACTTTCCACCTACCGCCCTATTAAAAGCAAAGCCAGGGTTGCCAGAACCAGCGTTTCTGCATCTTTTGCTGTATAATAAATGACCCTGGCACGACTTCCATACAGAATATCCATTGATTTCTCGGTTTCTGTCCTGGCAACATCCACGGTGCCCCCGGATGTGCCACGCTTCTGAACCATGAGTTCTGGAACATACAGGGTTATCAGAAGATGGTACGCTGTGGGCATCGAGGGGCACACATGGTCAGTGATGGTACCCAGCTAGACAGTGTTGGGTTTAAACCCTGCTCTCCTCCCACCCCGGGGGGCGGGGTTAAATAACAAAAAGATCAAAGAAAAGAAGAAGGAAAATCAGAAAAAGGAAAAAAGAAAGAAAAAAAGAAAGAAAAGAAAGAAAGAAAGAAAGAAAGAAAGAAAAGAAAAAAAGAAAAGAAAGAAAGAAAGAAAAGAAAGAAAAAATAAAAGAAAAAAAGAAAGAAAAGAAATAAAGAAAATAAAGACAGAATAAATGAAATAAAGAAAAAAAGAAAAGAAAGAAAGAAAGAAAAGAAAGAAAAAATGAAAGAAAAAAAAAGAAGAAAAGAAATAAAGAAAATAAAGACAAAATAAATGAAATAAAGAAAAAAGTAAAAGAGGGAAAGAAAGAAAAGAAAAAAAGAAAAGAAAGAAAAGAAAAAGAAAGAAAAAAAGAAAAGAAAATAAAGAAAAAAAAGAAAAGAAAGAAAAAAAAAGAAAGAAAAAATGAAGGAAAAAGAAAGAAAGAAAGAAAGAAAGAAAGAAAAGAAAGAAAAAAACAAAAGAAAGAAAAGAAAGAAAGAAAGAAAGAAAGAAAAGAAAAGAAAGAAAGAATAAATGAAAAAAAGAAAAAAAGTAAAAGAGAGAAAGAAAGAAAAGAAAAAAGGAAAAGAAAGAAAGAAAGAAAAGAAAGAAAAAAGGAAAGAAAAAAAGAAAGAAAAGAAATAAAGAAAATAAAGACAAAATAAATGAAATAAAGAAAAAAAGTAAAAGAGAGAAAGAAAGAAAAGAAAGAAAAAATGAAAGAAAAAAAAAGAAGAAAAGAAATAAAAATGTTTTTAATAAAGATTTTATTCTTTACTTAATTACTTAGCAATAAACAAACCAATTTAGCATGCTAAGCTCCAGGCTACATGCTTCCGACGCCTGTTAGCGACGTTAGCCGGCTGGTATCTGTGTGTGTGTGTGTGTGTGTGTGTTTAGACGTTTCATTTTGTCCGCGCTGCCACTTTAAGAAGATTACTCTTGGCCTCGGGTCAATCAGCGTCTCTGGTACGAAGGGCCTTTTTTATACTCTATTAGCTTAATTAGCGCTAATCAAAATGTACACACACACAGTGATTAGCGAGGCTGTGCTATCACTTAGCGCTCGGTTCGTCCTCTAACACCAAAGTCATCCAGATCCCCTCCGAAAAAGATTTAAACCCCCCGGCCATAATTCAGTGTTTAATTAGTCCAAAAATATCAAATAATCAAAACTGTGAATCTAAAGTATTAGGACACCTGCACATCCCAATAAAAACATCAGGATTTCTACAGGATTTGGGACTGTAACTGTGGGGATTCATCCAGGAGAGGCGTTTGAGAGGTGAGTTAGAAAATTAGAAATAAAAAAAAAACAGGATTAGAATTTATATTGTGGAAAGAGAAAAGATAGAAAAGAAAATAAAAAAATAATGATAGGGTTAAAGGGTTGAAAATAAAAGAACAAAATAATTAAATAAAAGGGAGAGTGATGTAAAAGGAAATAAGTAACAGAAATAAAAGACAGGAGAAAAAACAAGAGGAGGTAAAAAAAATGAAGGGACAAAATAAAATAAAAAAACAAGGTGGGAAGGAAAGATAAAAATAATAAAATAAATAAAACAACCCACATTAAACAGAAGGTCAAGCCAAAAGATGCTCGAGGAAAAAATTTATGAAGGTAAAAACGAGACTTTTTATGTGTAAGGAAAGAAAACCAGAAGGAAAGAAATGTGACAAAGAAAAGAAATAAATCTTAAAAAGGATAGAGAAAGAATAAAAAGTGTATAAAGTAAAAAAGAATAAAATGTGTCTGCAGAAGAGCAGAAGGAAAAAAAAACTACGAAGAAAAGAAAAGAAGTGAGGATTAGTACAGGAAAAAGAAATAAAAAAAGGAAATTAAGAAAGACAAGAAAGAAAAAAGATGGAAAGAAAAAAAGATAAGGATAAAGAGAGAAATTAAGACGTGGAAAGTGACGCGAAAGAACAAGAAAAAAGTATAATATAAAAGAAAGGGAGAAAAAAAGAAAGAAAAGAAAACAACAAAAAAAAGAAACCTCTTGCATTATAAACTGACAAGAAAAGAAAGAAAAGAAAAAAGAGAAGAAATAAAAAGAAAGAAAGAAATAAAGAAAAGAAATAAAAAGAGAGAAAGAAAGAAAGGAAGAAAAGGAAAGAGTTTTAGAGCTGTAGGAAAGAAAGAAAAGAAAAAAAAGAAAGAAAGAAAGAAAGAAAAAGAAAGAAAGAAAGAAAGAAAGAAAGAAAAAAGAAAAAGAAAGAAAGAAAAAGAAAAAACATAAAAAAGTTTTAGAGCTGTAGGAAAGAAAGGAAGAAAGAAAGAAAAAAAGAAAGAAAGAAAGAAAAAGAAAGAAAGAAAAGAAAGAAAGAAAAAGAAAGAAAAGAAAAAAGTTTAAGAGCTGTAGGAAAGAAAGAAAGAAAAGAAAGAAATAAAGAAAGAAAAAGAAAGAAAGAAAGAAAAAGAAAGAAAGAAAAAGAAAGAAAGAAAATAAAAAAGTTTTAGAGCTGTAGGAAAGAAAGAAAGAAAGAAAGAAAGAAAGAAAGAAAGAAAGAAAATGAAAGAATTTTAGAGGTGTAGGAAGGAAAGAATAAAAATAAATAAAAGAAAGTAAGAAAAGGAAAGAGTTTTAAAGGAATATGGGATGGAAATTTGATGTGCAAGGAAATAAATGAATAAAAGTTTAGGGAAAAAATTAGGTAAGGGAAAAGAAATACAATGCAGGGAATTTAAAAAGTGACACAAAAGGAAGAAAAAACGAGAGGAAAAAAGGAAAGAAAACTTAAAGTTTTTTAAAGTAAAGAACGGAAAGAAAGAACAAAAGGTGGGTAGCATAGAAAAAAAAGAAGTTAAAAGCAGAAGGAAGAAAAAAAGAAAATAAAGAATAATTTTGTCTATATTCTAGAGGTGCGTGTGCCCTCCGATGGACCGGTGCCCAGGACCGGTGCCCATGACCGGTGCCCATGACCGGTGCCCAGGACCGGTGCCCAGGACCGGTGCCCATGACCAGTGCCCTCTCCAGGGTCCGTTTTACACTGTGAGCTGCTGAGCTAAACCACACACACACACACACACACAACAACACCACAAGTAGCAGGCCTCTGATTGGACAGAACATGGACTTACCATGCCAAGTGGCACCATGCCCCCCAGCCCGTGAGGTGCCAGGCGGATGATGGTCTGGATCTCCTCGGACAGGGTGCGAGTCATCGGATAGTCCACCTGCCACGTTACAGAACGAGAGCTCAGAGGATCGACCAAGGTATTTACCTCCAGATCCACCTGCAGAACCTTCTGGAGCCCTGAGTCCATCCTGTACAGAGCACATGAGATAAAAAAACCTGAGATAAGAAACATGAGATAAGAAACATGAGATAAGAAACATGAGATAAGAGACATGAGATAAGAAACATGAGATAAGAGACATGGGATAAAAAACCTGAGATAATTGACCTGAGATAAGAAACCTGAGATAAGAAACCTAAGATAAGAGACATGGGATAAAAAACCTGAGATAAGAAACATGAGATAAGAAACCTGAGATAAAAAAACCTGAGATAAGAAACATGAGATAAGAAACATGAGATAAGAAACCTGAGATAAGAAACATGAGATAAGAAACCTGAGATAAGAAACATGAGATAAGAAACATGAGATAAGAAACCTGAGATAATTGACCTGAGATAAGAAACATGAGATAAGAAACCTAATATAAGAGACATGGGATAAAAAACCTGAGATAAGAAACATGAGATAAGAAACCTGAGATAAGAAACATGGGATAAAAAACCTGAGATAAGAAACATGGGATAAAAAACCTGAGATAAGAAACCTGAGATAAAAAACATGAGATAAGAAACATGAGATAAGAAACCTGAGATAAGAAACCTGAGATAAGAAACATGAGATAAGAAACCTGAGATAATAATAATAATAATAATAATAATAATAATAATAATAATAATAATAATAATAATAACATTAATAAAAATAACATAATTTTTATTGATATAATTTATGACCTCATAACACCGGTACCACTCTAAAGAAGTGAACTTTATCCGAATAAATGTTTTGGGTTTTTTTTTTTTGGTTTTTGATTGATTACATTTGGGTTAAATGTAACGTTTCAATAAGGGACAAAATACAAAGAGCAAAAACTGATTACAGGCTGGAAAACAAAACACAAACAAAGCAAAAACAGCGAGAGAAAGGAAATGTTATTTTTCATTTTAGTTCTATAAAACAAATTTGATTTTAATCTGCTGTTTAAACTCAGACGAAGAAACTTTGATTAAAAAGCAACTTCTGTACGATTTTCTGTTACAGTTTATAAACAGCAGTGTGTGTGTGTGCGTGTGCGTGTGTGCGTGTGTGTGTGTGTGTGTGTGTGTGTGTGTAGCTCAGGTCAAGAGCAATATTTAGTCCCATTATTCCAGCTCCATAAAAACATGTCCTGGCAAAAAAGTGCAAAAAATAAAAGAGCAATTGCGTTTTTTTGTTTGTGTGTGTGTGTGTGTGTGTGTGTGTGTGTGTGTGTATTTTTGTGGATCGACGTCGTTCGTTCTCTGATTGTAGAACAAACAATGGTACGGTGCTCGAGCTCAGGATTGGATCTGCTGCTGCTTTCTGCTTTCTCCAGTAAATAACCCAAACATCTGGAATATTGTAACAGAACGAGGCTAAAAACAGCAGGAATTTTCTCTTTCTGCACAGCTGGAGTTTAATCAGATCCTGCTGCAGCTGCATCGTTTATCATCCACAGGAAATAAAACAAACCCAGAGTTTAGAAACAGAATTTACCATGTAAACGATTCTGATATATGGAAAAGAAAAATGTGTGTATGTCCCCGAGCAAAGGGATGGAAAAAAAAAAGAAAGAAAAAAGTACGACTGAAAAAAAGAAGGAAAGACAGTTGTGGGTTGGAGGGAAGAAGGAAAGAAAAGACAAAAGAAAGAAAGAAAGAAAGAAAGAAAAACCTACTGAAGGTAAAAGAGTGAAAACAGAAGGAAAGAACAAAAAAGAGGGAGATCTAAATGAAATATAATGGACAGTAAAAAAGAAATAAATAAAGAAAGAAAGGTTAAAAGACAAAAGGAAACAAACAAAAAAACTAAAGGAAAAAAAGAAAATGCATGAAATGCAAGAATAAAAAGGAAAGATGAAAAAAATGAAAGAAAGAAATAATAAAAAAGACAGGAAGAGAAAATGAAGGAAGAGAAAAAAAGAAAGAAAGAAAGATAGAAAGGAAAAAGAAGGAAAGAAAAAAAAAAAAGAAAAGACAGGAAGAGAAAAATTAAGAAAGAGAAGAAAAAGAAAGGAAAAAGAATTAAAAAAAGAAAAGGAAAGAAAGAAAGAAAGACAAAAAGAAAATAATAAAAAAGAAAAAAGGAAAGAAAAAATTAAAAAAGGAAATAATAAAAAAGACAGGAAGAGAAAAATGAAGGACGAGAAAAAAAAGAAAGAAAATAGAAAAAAAAGAAAGTAGGAAAGAAAGAAAGATAGAAAGGAAAAAGAAGGAAAGAAAGAAAAGGAAAGACAGGAAGAGACAAATTAAGGAAGAGAAGAAAAAGAAAGAAAAAATAAATAAAGAAAAAAGACAAAGACAAAAAGACAAAAAAAGTAATAAAAAAGAAAAAAGGAAAGAGAAAAAAAAGAAAGAAAGTAAAAATAAAGAAAAAGTTAAGAAGTAAAAATAAATACATAAAAGTGAAAAGAAAAATAAGGGTGGCAGAAAGAATGAATGAAGGAAAGAAAGAAAAAGAAAGAAAGAAAGGGCAGTTAAGAAGCAAAAAGAAAAGGACAGAAAAATAAAAATAATTAAAAAGGGAAAGAACAGAAAGAAAATAAGAAAGAATGAATTAAAAGAAGTGGGAAATTACATCATATGAAAGGATAGAACCAAAAATAAATCAGGACTGAATGCAGAAGGGCAAAAAAATGTAAAACAAAAATAAAGAATAAAAGACAAGGATGGCAATAAATGAGTAACATGAGCAGAATAAAAAATAAATAAATAAATAAAATGGGAAAATGAAAGATAGAAAGAAAGAAAGAAAAAAAGAAAAAAGAAAAAAAAAAGAAAAGAAAGAAGGAAGGGAAAAAAGAACGAAAAATGTAAAGGAAGAAAGAAAGAAAAAAAGAAAGAAAGAAAGAAAGAGTAAAATTCAAAAAAGTAAAAAAAAATTACATAAAAGGAAAAATAAATGAGCAGAATAAAAATAAATAAATAAATAAACTGGGGGAAAGAAAGTATATAGAAATAAAGAAAGAAGAAGAAAAAGAAAATAATGAATTAAGGAAAAGCAGAGCAGTAAAGAAGTGAAATAAAAGGACAGAACTAAGAAAAAAAAGAAAAATAAGGACTGAGGGAAAGAAAGAACGAAAGAAAGAAAGAAAGAAAACAGTAGCTGTGTTGGACATGTTCTTACAGATGTTTGTGCAGATGTTTGTACTACTGAGTTCTGGACTAATCCTATAATAATCCTATAATCTCATTCTGCTGCTTCAGAAGTTCAGAGGTTTAAAGTTTGAGGTCGTCGAGTCCAGAGCAGCTGATGGAACCTGAAACATCTGAAATGTCACGAGATCGATACCTACAGCTACTGATTCATCTAGTCTTACTGAAAAACAGTCAACGTTTGATTGATAGGAGGTACACACACACACACACAGAGACACACACACACACACACACACACACAAAACAGAAAAATAAAGTTTAATGCTCGCTTCTTTCAGCTAAAGCAAATGAATCAGTAAATGAATCAGTAAATGAATCAGTAAATGATTCTATATTGTTTTGAGTCATTCTGAAAGCAAGCAACGACCGCTGGCTTAACAATCACCGACCAATCACCAGCCAATCACCAGCCAATAACCCACAAATCACCGGCCAATCACCAACCAATCACATGCCAATAATCAGCCAATCACCAGCCAATCACTGGCCAATAATCAGCCAATCACCAGCCAATCACTGGCCAACCACCGACCAATCACCAGCCAATCACCAGCCAACCACCGATTAATCACCAGCCAACCACCGACCAATCACCAGCCAATCACCAGCCAACCACCGATCAATCACCAGCCAACCACCGATCAATCACCAGCCAACCACCGACCAATCACCAGCCAATCACCAGCCAACCACCGACCAATCACCAGCCAATCACCAGCCAACCACCGACCAATCACCAGCCAACCACCCACCAATCACCAGCCAATCACCAGCCACCCACCGCCCAATCACCAGCCAA
>JAUZSU010140937.1:0-27610 GCA_034780255.1 Parotocinclus maculicauda | reverse complement strand
AACATCAACTGTGTTATTCAAAAATACAGGGTTCCCTCCTCCAAATGTGGGTCAAAATGCCTAGATATACATCTATATCAAAACGCTTGAAAAAAATATAATTCAAAAGTCGAAGTCACATTTATTTCTATGGTGCTTTTTACGATGGTGCATTGTCTCAAAGCAGCTTTACAATTTTATATTATCTTACAAGGCCAATCTCAAATTGAGCAAGACTAGGGTGACAGTGGAAAGAAAAAACTCCCATCCTCCTTGGGTGGCCTAGATGTTAAATGAAATAGTTAAAATTACTATTGATAGTCAAATTAAGTCATTATTTATCCATCCATTATAGCTGACCCGGCCACTCTGGGCACAAGGGTAGGAACAACTCTAAACGGGGCTCCAATCCAGCGTAGGGCACACACACAGTCACACACAAAGCGCCATGTTAGAGACCAATTAACCGGTCTTTGGACTGTGGGAGGAAACCAGAGTACCCAAAGTAAACCCAGGCAGACAGGAAGGACATGGAGACTCCACACAGAAAGGATTTAGGCCACTCCACCCTGGGATTGAACCCGGGACCTTGTTGCAGTGAGACAGCGGTGCTACCCACCAAGCCACCGTACTGCCATTAAGTGAATAATTACAATAAAATAAAATAAAATAAAATAACGTAGCATAAATAATATGATTAATAATTTGCATAGATTCTTTCAATGCATATTACTAGATTTGACAATAATATATTTTTATAATGCCTTCATACAAAACTGTTTTCTTATATCACATAATAAACAGTTAGGTATACAATAATTATATTGGGCTGGGACAAAAAAAAACAAAAAGAAATACAAAGAAATAAAACCATACCCTTGCATACTTAGAACCCTGATTTTCAAGAATCATTTTGAGGTTCAAACTAGTGCACACACTTGGAAATCTTTGATTACCTTCTTTGTGGCTTGTGTGGAGTTTGGTATGTTCTCAGTACCGTACCTAATAACGCTATGCTGGCATGTATTGCCCCATTTGTCCATTATTTCAGTGGACTTGGTTCTTGGTTAAGGTGGCTCATCTGATCAGCACAGGTGGCTCTGGATAAGGGCACCCACTGTTCCTGGGGCGATCTTCAGTCCCACCAATGAATGGTGTTTCTTGAAGGTGAAGGAATGAGTGGATCCTGTTAAAAGATTGTTTGAATGTTTTCTTCAGGTCTACGTAGAAACCACTTAAAGAACCCAAAGGAACAAAATGTACATCCAAATTCTAACTTAATCGAAGATAAAGAAACCACATGATGAAAGTCGAGTTCCTGATCTGCTGCTCATTGTATCAGTCATAGCTAAGTCATTAACACTAACGATGTTTATTTTTTCTATATCACCTGGACATGACTCCAGGCAAAAATAAGAACGAATCTAAGGAGACAAAGAGACTTTGGGTGTTGCGAGCAAGGGGATGCATGGGAGGGGGGGCACATGCTAATTGTGGATGTTGGTGGTAATGATCTCATCAGTCTCGGAGCGTGGCGCACTCCATCCTGAGAGGATCGCTCCCCACTTTGGTGTCAGCAGGGTTAACTGTCTGGATAATGAAATCTGCAAAGCTCTTAGCCGCCGGTCGCCACTCGGCTCCTGCTAAGCTTCATCACTCTTCTCGGTGGACAAAGCTTTCAAGTCGCCCCACTTCCTTCCTGCACTGCATTTATTTAGCAGTCATTTATTTACGACACACAGGTAGAGCGCTTACAATGTGGGTTTCAGCATCGGTCACTGAAACAACGCGGTGTCAGGTGGTTCAGTACTTCCACAAATGTAGGATTTCATGCCAGTTCGTTACTCAAGAGAAAAAAAATTCATTAAAGTACGGCATTAATTAACAATAGCTGTTTTTCATTCTTTTGAAATGAAGCTGTGCAATATATAAAAGTGAGAGTGAAATACCATCAGTCAGGGATACAGAGCTCTTTGAAGTGATGTTTGAATTGGCTGCTAAAATTGCATTGAGCGGTGCATTTATTTCTTTACCAACACAGATTTGAAAATCACTATAAATTATTATACATTACAAAAAGTTTGAAGATGGTGTAAGTTCCTTAGATATTCTGTATTGCTCTTAAATCGTAAATCATTCATTGTTGCCTCATCACCATTTTGAGTAACCCGGAAAGGCAGATACAGGGGTAGGGCCTTCTGTTGTAGTCCCCCTGCCTCAGGTTAAAGCATTTTGCTCAGCAACATTGTGTAGTGTTCTTATTGTAGCTATTTATTTTATTTAAACGTTAGTTCAAGTCATCAAATCCTGGAATCAGACGGATCTACATATTTAACAAGTGTTATCTCATAACCTTTTTTCACTATATCTGCAGTACAGTCACTTTAATACCTGGATGTTGCCTTAATGTTGGAGCTGTGCATTCTTAGATGTTTTCTGGTCACAGTTTTACAAAGTGGTTGTGTTAACTTGTCTTTAAATGTTGAATACTTTTTCACCCGTTGCGGTGTTCCATACAACTCTATATACACATTATATATATATATTTTTTTTTAATTTATTTATTTATCTATTTATTTTTTAATAAGTAAAATGGTTGATTTTTGAAAAGACTGTCAACTATCAACCTGTGATGACCTTCGCTTGACCACAACCCTCAGTTTCTTTTTCTTTCTAGCAAGCCAATGGCTGTCTTAGAGGTGTGTTTGGGGTCGTTTTCATGTTGGACCATGACATTTTCACCACCATGCTTGACTATAGGCAAAACACACTTGTCTTTGTACTCCCGACCTGGTTGCCAACACACACACTTGATACACACACTTGATACACACACATGCAAACACACATGCAAACACACATGCACACACACATGCACACACACATGCACACACACATGCACACACACATGCACACACACATGCACACACACATGCACACTTGATCTAACCAAATGTGTTTATCTTGGTCTCATCAGACCACAGGACATTGGTTTTAGTAATCCATGTCCTTAATCTGCTTGTCTTCAGAAACTGTTTGCAGGCTGTCTTGTGCATCATCTCTAAAAGAGGCTTCCTGCTGCTGCTCTTGGCCATCATGCTGCAGCTAACTTTCAGGGTGCTGGAAGTCTTCTATTGCCTAGGCCATATTTTTGTAGAGCAACCATTATCTTTTTAGATTCTCAGATTAGTTATTTGCCTTGAGTTGCAATGTTGAACTTCCAACATGACCAGTGTAAGAAAAGTGTGAGTGGGATAACAAAAATTAACACACCTGCTCCCAATTCACACTTGAGACTTTGTAAGACTAACGAGTCACATGATACCGGGGAGGGAAAATGGCTAATTGGGCACAATTAAACAAACTTTTGTTGTCAGAGGTTTAGAGATTAATGGCTGTGTGTTATTTTGAGGGCACAGCAAAGTCACACTGTTATACAAGCTATAGACTGACTACTTTACATCATATAGACATGTCATATCTTCAGTGATGTCCTATGAAAAGATATAATTATATAGTTACAAGAATGATAGGTGTACTCACCTTTGTGAGATACTGTATTTCAAAATGAAATTGTGTAAATATACTAAATACTTAGAAAGTATATTGATCCTTTATTAAGCAGGTATTTCTAATAATTAAAATCACACTAAGAACTAGTGCTCATGTCATGTCTGTCCATTTCCCAGAACTTTCCAACTTCCTATTTCTCACTTGGTCTCATTTAGAATCTGCTTATTGACATCAGTCTACCTGGACTTGGGCTGTATTTAATATACAGGCAATATATTTTTTCACCCCAGCTTCCATTTTGCATGCAAGCCTTTGACAGACAGGCCCCAGGTCTCCCTCGCCTTCCTATCGATCAGTTCGCACAAGAAGAGAGGGAAAGGGAGAGAGAGAAAGACGCAGAGGGGCCTCTAGTACACAGATGGGAGCGGGAGAAAGAGGGAGCGAAAGAAAGAGAAAAAAGAAGATTGTGGCTTGGGAGAAACCACACCATGGATACACTTAGACCTCCACACTAATACATGTATAATTAAAACGGTTCCTCTCCCTTTTTGAGCCTCAATCCACACCTCATCAAGGCCAAAGGAAATTTAAAACGCTGTTTTCATGTTGTATTATGGATGGAAAAAATTGGGATTCATCCTCATATTCTAACGTGATCTAGCTCCAACACATTAAAAATGCACTGTTTGTTCTGTTTTGAGACTTGGTATTTTCCATAGGCACCGATTACCTTTAAAAGCAGAAAAAGGTTTGACTGCCTATGACACATATACTGTACCAATATTTTAATAGTACTATTAAATGCCTCAATTGCCACAAGTACTAGAATGGACATGGAGATGGTTAAAGACAGACAAAGACAAATAGCTTATATGGTTACACAATCAGTGTTAATGCCTGTTTCAAATAAATAGTTTGTTTTGTTCAAATGGATAGACAGGCAGACATAACAGTGGAAAACTTTTTTAAACCCTGTCATTTAAAGTCCAAATGATTAGTTATAACTCATTACCATTTTTTAATACTAAATACCTGTTTTTAATACTAAATCATGCCTTTTGTAAAATGCTACATGCACTCTGCAATATTAGGTATTTAATATTAAACTGTCGTGTCAGCTTGTGAAATCAGAGCTTTTGCACAGCATTTAGCCAACAATTTGTCCTCCACCACAATGTTAACATTGTCCCCTAAAACTGGCCATATCACCACATTTGTGGACACAACACATGACATCATTCCACCAGAACAAGTATGTTCTTATCTGGCCTTAAACAGGCTGCTGTGGTCCTTAACTGGTTCATCAACTGCAAAAACCAGGTAAGTTATTCTTCACTTTCTACCACATTAACCATTTCATAACTCAACTGAATTTTTTTGTGTGTTTTTGGCATGGAGATTGACGCTGTATGACCACCATCAGCTCTCGCGCGCTCTCTCGCTCTCTCACTCTCTCACTCGCTCTCTAGTACTGTGTTGGGCCCCCTTTTGTTTTCAGAACTGCCTTAATTCAAAGTGCTGGAAACATTCCTTAATAATTCTGGTCCTACTTGACATTTGCTGTACATCCATGATGCATGATTACGCCATGTTGTTGATACCAAAATCGAGACTCATCAGACCAGGCAAGGTTTCTTAAATCTTTTATTGTGCTATTTGTGAGCCTGTGTGAATTTTGTTCTTAGCTAACAGGAGTGGCGTGTCTTTCGCTGTTTTAAAATTTCAATGTATTTTGCATTCAGAGATTATCATCTGTGTATATTCTCTTCTGTACCCTGTCTCTCCTGACCTCTAGCATCAACATGGTATTTGATGCTGATGATGCTGCAAGACTGCCCTTTTCTTTATCATTTCTGTTTTTCAAATTACTCTCTGTAAATCCTAGAGATGTCAGTGAAATCCCAGCAGGTCATCAGTTTTAGAAAGTCTCAGATCACCCTGTCTACCAAGTCATGCATAAAGTCACTTAAATACAAGATATATATCAGTGCAGATTTGTTAGGATGCGGATTTGTTAGGATGCATCCTGATCGTAATATGAGTAAAAAAGGTACTGAACTCTGGATCTAATGGTCCAGGGTTCAAATCCCACCTCTGCCAAGCTGCAACAGTTGAGTCTTTAAGCAAGGCCCTTAACCCATGATTGCTTGAATTGTAAGAATATATCAGTTGTAAGTCGCTCTGGATAAGGGCATCTGCTAAATAGAAATGGAAATTTTCACTAAAGCGCTCAGACTTTGACCCCAACTGTATAATGGGAATGTGGATTCTGTATCTGATGCCACATTTGGAATGCAAGCAGCCAAAATGCAGACATGAAAACCCATTAAATGATTATATGTGATATTTATATCATAGACATTGGAATGTTGTGAAGGCTCTCTCATACTTTCTCACATTAGGCAGGAAGAAGCTTCATTGTTTAATAGGAACGAAACAGATAATCGAGGTGAAGTAAAGTGAACTAAATACTCAGGAAAGGAAATATCAGATGAAGGGCAGGAAGAATTCGAGGGGAAGACAAGGGGACACTGGAGGGAAATGTAGACAAAGCAAGGAAAAGCTGAAAAAAAAGACAGAATGGGGGATGAGAGAGAAAGAGAAGAGGGAGAGGGAACGAGGGGAAAGTGGAGCTGAAGAGAGATCCAGAGGCCCCAGGAAGATGACAGAAGCTCCAGTCTCACCGGGCAAATTTGACAGCTATCAGAAGTGAGGGAGCCCGCAGCGAAAAAAGTCTATGTGCACACAGTAGAGAACGAGGCCGCGAACGGTTCGCCTTGTGATTTGGACCGCCAGGACTTGCACAAACAAACCAGAAGTGGAGGTGAAAGTCAAGCGGGATTTCTCCACTTTTGTCTCGCTTTTTGCGGCCCCAAGTGTCCAAATTTTCCGTCCTGTGCACAGTGACGCCGTTAACTCGATCGCATTAGTGATCGCGCTTGCAAGTTACGAGAGTCAGGCTGCTGAACTATTAAGATCTGCCTCCGTACCCGCTGTCCCCCTTCGCTCTGTCAACACCTCATCCTTATAAAGAGAAAAGTTGTTTATGGAGTGTAAGAAATTCAAATGAAGCCCAGAATGCTAACTTTGCCCACATTTCTGTACCTCAGAGACAGGACCCCCTTCCCTCCCTCCCCCCATAACGAAGGGCGCGTTTGAAGTACTCCTCCGAGAATTAGGGCACATGCACTAACACACACATATTCATTCACGGGTGCGAGTGTGGCTTAATTAAAAGAACACAGCCACAGTATGTATTTTTAAGTGTCATCCTGAAGTTGTAGTGCTGCAGCCGAGTGACTGTATTCAGGCTACGCATAAATAAATAGTGCATCTGCATGAATATTTATATTGTGAGTATAATTAAAGAAGTAGACTAATGGAGAATGGATTTGCACTCGAGGCAATGTCAGTTTTTTCCTGCCGTTCCGTTTTCAGTCACATTGTCCCCTACTTACGCAATGCTTAAATTAGTCCCTGTCAGGCTATTGTCATGCCCTGATTACCTGCTAAATCATTGTAGCACATTGTATTTTCAGTACTATTCACAAATATGGGCCTTAATCAAGGATCCAGTAGTGGCAGTGCTTGGAAGTGCTGGGACTTGAATCCTGACCTTCTGGTCAAAAGTGCAGTTTTGTTAAACACTTTTTAAATGTCTACACTAAAACAAAACAAAAACTTGGTTCTTACCAAAAGTGCCTGAAGAAGAAATTGAGGCACAATTGTTCTGCCGCTGTGCTCTGAAAAATCAATTGTGCTCTATATATTTGTTTCATTTTCCTCAATCTGTGTGCTGAATCATTCAGTTAGTGGTCTGTAGAACCCAATTTCTTTCAATTTCCAAAACTGAACCTTCTATAAAGCATACCAATATTAAAATGTCATAAAAGACCTTTGATATTTCTAAACTTTTCCACAAGGTTTCTACATCTAGGAGTCAAATGCTTAAGAAAATGTGGAATTCTAAGATATTGTAGAAGCTAGTATTCCAGGATGTTAAAGATTAATGTCTTAAGTTATCTGTTAAGCACCTGGGAATGATCCAGTCAGAAACAGGAGCGTGTATTGGGAAACCATTTGCATCTAGATGGTGGACAAGGAAACTGTGGGAGCTGCTTGTGCTTGTTGGCATCAAGGAACCCCTGCTCCTAAGAGCTATGTCAGACTGGCTTAGATGGTGGGCTGAAACGACCATCCGGTTTCCACTGATGCGCCCCCCTGTCAAAGTCTGTCAAAATGGGCAAAACGCAGTCTACAATCTCTCACCAAGAGGTAAACGACCCATAAGAGAGCCATAGAGTCTTTTTATAGGGCAGCAGAGGAAGAAATTGTATGCCATCTTGTGGCAAGACCCAGTTTCTAATCAGACCACAGCTTACATATCTGCTAGATACACAACTGCATGCAGAGTTATGCAGCATGCATTTTGTTTTGTCAAAAAGTATAAATGTAGTGCATCAAATGGCTCCGAGAGCCAGTTGGCTCTATAGGATTCAGATAGAGAACACGAGATTGTCTTCCAACAAGCAGAAAATGTTGAAGATGTCCCTCATTATCTCTCATGTACCCTTCCAAGCCAGTCCTCAATCTGTTAGATCTCAGTCGCCAATTTTTGGTTATATGAGCCAGTGGCTCAGAGGCACTGAAATTTCAGATTACCTTCAGCATAAATGAGCAGGTTAGGACTTTTTGCCACGTTTTAGATGCTCATAATGGACAGAAATGGCATAGAAGGTTTAATTAGTACAAGCCTAGTCGTGAAACAGTTGGTGCACAGAACAACGAACATGGAACATAAAAATGGAGGTTAAATTCGATTAAATCACACCGCATTTGGCACCAGTGAATTTTCTGGTAGATTACCAATAAACAATTATGAACAAAAATAGTTTTAAAATAGAACAAAAGCTATGTGAGAGCGCGTTTACTGTTACAAGGCGGCACAGCAGGTTAAGGTACTAGACTACTGACCAGGAATTCAGTGGTCAAGTCTCAGTTCTTCCAAGCTGCCACTGTTGGACAAAGGCCCACAATTGTTTGTTTTATTAGTTGTTCTCCAAATATGGTGGCACATTGGTTGTGACACCAACAACAAACTGCTCATAAAAATGCCTGTACAGCCTCTTTGAGCTGCACTTAACCTCGCCATGCCTGCTGAGGTTTACTAACACAGAGACTGATTATTACGAAGAAAGAAAGAGGAATTCATGTCGATTTTATCAGGGAAAACACTAAGTTCTCTTAATATAGTACAGGTAAACACAAATGGCTTCAATACAAATGGGGACCTGGAGCTTTTCACATAAAACTTGCTTATTCCAAGATAAATTCCACAGTTTCATTGCATCCCTTGGCTGTTATGATGACTCAACACCAATGAAAAATCAAAAGCACCCGCAAATGCAAAGAAAGAAACGTAACCACATTGTTAAAACTTATAAAGAGAGAGAGTCGATTCAGTGTGTTATCTAAGTCTGACCCACTAAAACAGTCTTGGGGAATTTGAAGGAGTTCAAAATAAAATGGCATAAAATTCAGACCTAATAAAATACACAGCTCAAAAAAATAGAGGATATTATATTATCAAATATCCCATATTCTTTGCAGTATATTTTTACTTTGTAATATTTTTGTGATTTTTTCTAAATAAAATTTTTCACATTCAGTAATTATTTTTAAATACTGTATACAGCCTTAAAATCAGTGTGAACTAGGGCTATTTTTAGTTTCTTTAGATCTTCAAAATGAACTGAGGGAAAAAGCATATTTTTGTTAAACAGCATTTGTAATAATGAAACATATTAATGTGAAATATAACAGTCATACTCAATTTAATTGTTTGATAAAACATACACTTTTGTCAGAGAATTGTGGGTCTTTGGCTGTTTGCTAAATTGCAAGTGGATCAAAGCTGCTAAATTGTGTGACATTTATATCCTTTAATGTAAATATGTGATGTCTTTGACAGTTTGCTAAATCACTAATGTATTAGAGCTGAAAAAAAAGTTTGCCATGATACAGAATTGTGTGTTAGTGATCAGAATCACATACTGCTTTAGTTACTGTTATCAGTCCACACAGTGATTCAATGGGTAGCACCCTTGCCCCAAAGCAAGAAAGTCCTGGGTTCAATCCCAGGTGGAGCAATCTGGGTCCTGCCCTTGTCCGCTTGGGTTTACTCTAGGTACTTTACAGTCCAAACATGTGTATTTGGTTCATTGGACCATTGGTTCACCCTGACCAAGGATTGAGTGGATGAAAACTGAATTATGTCATATCTCAATAAAAATACCAACCTGCTTGTTTCCCTTTTGTGTGTGCAGTATTTGTGCAGGCCAGTAAGTTGCAGCAGCATATCTTCTCTGCTCATGGTCAGGAGGACAAGATCTATGACTGCACGCAGTGTCCGCAGAAATTCTTCTTCCAGACCGAGCTCCAGGTGAGTGCACTGACCAACAAGCCAAAATTTGGGTTCAATCCTTGTCTTAGGGTACTACCTATGAGTGTGGATTGTTCTCTCAGTGTCTGTTTACTCCTTTCATCTCCCAATGTCTTGACCCTGGGCGTCTTTCTAGTCGTTTCAAAATAAATACAACTTTTCCATTTACATGGAAAGAAATTATGAGCTAAAGTCTCCGGATATTAGCGGTATCTTGACTTATTAAGCATGTACCCTCTGGGATCTTTTGTGTTATTGATTCAGTCATAATTGCATAATTCTCCATTCTGAACACACCATCGGTCCGGTTTGATAGAAGAAACCAAACCTGACGCACTGACATGGTCCACAAACACACGGGTGGTAAATAACGAAGCTCCGGTTCGAGCATCGTGTCTTAATGCTCCATTTTTCACAAGACAAAAGTTATGATTACCTGTAAACAAGCTCTTTGTTTTAACCTGGGGACGCTCTTAACAGTTTTTTTGTTTTTCAATTGTTTGGGATGGGATGGATGCGGGTCTCCCCGTGGTGGAGCTTCACGCACGCTTTAGTTGTTTTACAGGCTTTTTGTCGAGACAAGAGAAGACATGAAAGAACTCTGGCTCTTTGTTCTGGATCAGGGAGGGTTATGAAAGGCAGAGCACACTGCGCTCGGGGAAATGCTGTTATTATATTTCACCTGAAAAGTGTTCCCAGATTGTGCCTCATGGGTAGATGCATCACACGCGCGCACTTGCACCCCCACGCAAGCCTTTAGGGTTAAAATACTGTAAATAAACCTGCCAACCTAATACACTGATGCGTTGGTGTTCACATATTGTGTGTCATTTTAACAATCACAGCTTACTGATCAAATGGAAGTGTGGTCTTATTATTTAAAGAATGCTTACAATTTTGTTAGGCACTTTAACGTTTGTCTTTATAGAGAGTAATGATGTGCATTACATTTTCAACATCAAATATTAAAAAGGAGGTTAGGTCCCTTTTTGAGTCTTGGTCTTCCCAAGGTCTCTTCCTTATAACATTGAGAGTTCTTCCTTGCCGCTAGGGCTGTGGCCCTAGATGGTTCTCTAAAAAGTGCTACGTAAACTCATTTGACTTGGCTTGTCTTTACGTGGAAAAAGAAAGAGCTACAGAGTATATTAATATCTATTATTATTGTGACGGGGAGTATGATTCTGAAACACATACCACACGACCCCAAGTGGGCCCTGCAACTCAGGAGCCCCTGATTCCTACAGTATATCACATTACACTGTGAAAATTTAAATATATTAAATCTAACCTTTTCCTGCTGTATATTTCCTATAACTGAATCTATAAATGAATATGTAATATTTAATAGGAAAAAAACCCTAACCACTATAAACTTGCCCGAGTTTTTATTATTTTAGAATAAAACTATCCATTTCATGAAGGTTCCACTATTGGTAGTGAATTGTAACAACCAATGTTAGAACCAGGATATAGTTCTGGAAAGAACAAGTAATGGAAGGACACGTGAGATTTAACTCAGATAAGCTCTCAGAATATTATTATGAACATCTTAGGCCAGACTTTTTTAATTGCTTGTTTCTCGGATGTCCCTACTTAAGAATCTACTGAGGAGGAAGGAAAAAAAATAAAAATTAATCTTTATTTTTCAGCACTTTTCAATTTCTCAAGGACTACGTGGAATCAATACAAGGAAGGAGGAAGAAATAAAAATATATTTTAATTTTAAAATAAAATGTATTTAACCTACAATTAAATTCAAGTAATTCTGGAAGAAAAAAAAATTAACAGAAGAAAACTATTGGCTCTCCATCGGAGGGCGAAAAAAGATTAAAAAAAAAAACATTTCTTTTTTTTTCCCAAATTTCAACCATTGGTGCTGCGGTGGATCCGAGAAAAAAAAAATTTTTTTCCACGAAACAAGCAATCAAAAAAGTCTGTCCTTACCTAGACTTGGCTGTGACTCCAAACTAGATGACGAAACAAGGAGCATATTGGCAAGTTTAAAAGTCTTAAAAGTCTATGTGGAGTAAAATCCAAGGGCAATATCTGGGGAATGCCAAACAAACCACACCACCCAAAATAAACCAATGGTGGTGGCACCATTATGTTGGGAGGGTGTTTTTCTATACAGGTCCTGGGCAGATGGTCAATAGTGAAGGGAAAATTACTTCTGCCCAGTAAAGAGGACTTTTACTTTGACCATGGTGGCTTATATGATTTTAGTGATCAGCAACTGGATCGTGACTTAACTGATTCATTTGTAAACAAAAATTAAAGGCTACGGTTAGATGCGTAGATTAGAAATCACCAGCATCACTGTACTTTCTTTGTTATAAGTGCCAGTCTAATGATATAGACCACCATGCCTGGAACTCTTAACAGAGCATAATGAGTTCTGCTCTCAAGAATAAGATATTAGAGCTGTCCTTTAAACAAGTTAAGCTACAGTTACATGAACATCAGATCTGGCTTGACTTTCCTAAAGAAACCATGTTTGCTCTCGTCCCTCCAGACTAGTGGTGCATGATACAAGAGACCTAGGTGTTGGGAGAGTCTTGGCAGAGACTAAATTAGAATGCACTCTGAAGCACTAGCATGTCTACCAAACAGATTGGCGTCACTTTGGTTCGCATTTGGTGTGCTGCTGTAAATTTTGAGCATCATCTTGTCAGCTGAACCAATGATAAATCTGTCAAAGATCCGGGCAGCAGTCAGTTGGATGTTTGAGATCCCCGCCCCCCCCAACTTTTGCCTTTTAATGGCGGTCTCTCCTTATCATACTGTCTCCAGCCAGGAAGGTCAAGGGTCTGACTCCAGTTGGGCGGAGGGATGTAAAGCGAGAGGGCTGTATATTGAGTGAGTACTGAGGAAGGAGTGATATTTTATTAATTTGCAGGAGAGCTTATTGCAGGAGATGCTGAGCTATGACAGGTAGAGCCCTGCTTGGAGCCGGCCAATTTCCAACCGCCTGTCTAGGAGCATGATCGGAAAGCGCTGGCCTAATCAGGCCTCCCAGGAACACACACGGTGTGATTGACTGACTCCTGGGCCTGTGCGAGGTCCAGAAGGCGAGCTGGGGGTCTCTGACTGGTTGGAACCCTGCTCGCCCGACCGCTTCGGACCATGCTCTGTTCATTTAATGGGCTGCGAGCATTGTTATTTTGTAGCGTGGATGTGTGTTATTATCCAGTACGTTAACCAGATAGAACTTATTCAGTGGGTTCCCACAGTCCTGCTCCACTTTTCTCTCCCTTTTCCCTACCGCAGGGCTCAAATTCGGTCATGTGTTGTTGTCATTGACTTTGCGCTTCACACTTTGCTCTGCAATCGATTTCCTTCTACAGTTATTCTCACTTTTTCCCCCTTGTTCTCCTTTACAGCAAACATGTTACATGGTATAGCAGTTAAAAAATGCACAAGATCATACTGACATGAATGATATCAAATGGTGGTAAATATTTTAGCAAAGGACCTTGAAAAAACAAGTAATCTAACAAAATTAGCTTTAGAATTTGCTTCAGGACATGCCCTGGCTTTCTCAAGTCCTATTCTATTTGCTGCAATAGTGTTTCTGACCAGTTGTAAGGTTTTCATAGATGACTACGACAACTACATGAGTCATCTGCAAAAAACATACACATGGCAATATCAACTTTGACTAACCACAGCAAAAAATGCTAAATACTTTAGATTTCTTTTATACATGCTGCTTAATCACGTATAACTAGACATGCCAATACTCAGTAGTTCAGTAATCTTGATTAAACCCAAACAATAGTTATCTTTGATATTTGAAACACTGCATTGTCACACTACACAACAGCACACCGTCACTGCATTCTCAGTGGCACCAATTTTTAACAGAAATAGAATATACTGTTCCAAGGACACGAGGAAAGCATTAGACACAGAAATAACCCTGAGATTAAGAATAACAGTAGGTACCTGACTGGAATTGCCTAAATGAAAAAGTAAACTAAATAGGTACATAAAATAGATAACTAAATAAATCGAAAAGCTGTAGTAGCTAGTTCTGAAAATGTAGTGAGTAAAAAGTGATACATTACAGAAATAATCAATTAAAATACAAATAACATAAAAAAAGATACTTAAATACAGTAACAAATTACTTGAAGAATGACATGATCGCTCCACTATATTACATTAAAAAAAAAAACAATTATGCAAATTTTAAAAAATATTATAAAAGTTGTATATTCATCACAGAAATAGATCCATAGAACTGTCCCAGGGACATGAGAAAACCATTACACCAGAAAGTAACAATAGATTAATATTACGATTTGTGCTTCAGGAGATGCCGGAATGGATTTGCCTTTAAAAAAAAAAGTTTGATCCAATAGGTTGAACAAAAACAAGCTGTATCTGCCATAAGTGTGCAGATTGTGCAACTATCCCAGTGCTTGGTGGCTGACCATAGGAAGCAACAACAGTATTGTAAGTGGCACTGTATTTAAAATCATTTATTTACATGTAGCCACTATGGCTAACCAGTCGGTCCTGCCCAACAAGACTTCTATATCTCACTTCTATTAACTATTTGTTGAAGTGATGCTATGGTGACGTGAACAATGCGAGTTTTAGATATCCGGCCGTCCACATACTGGCTCCTGGACTACTACAGAATGCAGCATCGATTAGCTAATAAGTAATGCTAGCCTTCTCGTTGCTTGCCTCAAACGCTATTCGTAATGCTAATGGTGCTTCACGCCTCATTAGACCGTCACTTGTTGCAGTGTGGGAACGACAGCGTAGATTAAAGAGTGACTAAAAGACTGGTTGACTTTCTGAGGACTGGCAGTGATGTGACACCAGAGTCTCTCTCTGTAAGGTTTGTTTTTGAAATATTACTCTCTGTGCACTAGGAAAAGTAGAACACAATTCATTCTCTAAAGCTCTGATTGTTTAATGGCAAGTGGCAGCTGTTGGGAACAGCAGTGTCTGAGGGTCTGGATTTAAATCCCAAATGGGGCCTTCAACAGGAAGGTCAGGTGGTGTGTTTACAGAACACTGCCATGGACTGACATCTTCCTGGTGTACCTCCGAATTCTGAGTTAGGCTCCTGATGCACCCCTGTGACCCCTGATTTCATCTCCATCTGTTGTTTACCACCGTTGGAATGAAGGGTTAGAGGTTTATAAAGTTCTCTTAACTGGAATAATGGGTGAATGCATTCAAACTACATTGCTCACAAAAATTCAAATATCCCCTAATAATTGTCTTGTGGGAAGTACTCTGGGGGCAAGGGCAGGAACAACCCTAGACGGGGCACCAATGGATTGTAGGGCCCACACGCACACACAAACCCCCACACACACAGTAGAGACACCAGTTAACCATGTCTTTGAACTGTGGGAAGAAACCGGAGTACCTGGAGTAAACCCACGTAGACATGAGGAGGACATGTGAGCAGTGTAGGAAAAAGAGAAAATTATTATGTTGCAACTTTAGTAGTTTAAGTTTGTTATGATGCTAAACAGCCACATCAAGCGACCACAGATCTTGAGAAAGCTGAGATGAAGAGAAGAGTTTCTTGGCATAACACCTGGTAGATAAGAATTAGACATTCTGACAATCCGTGGCCTCCTGTGAGGATTATGTATGTTTGCGCGTGGCCATATATACGCGTGGGTACGTGTGTTTGTGTATACATCCAAGAAAACTGTTTTCTTTGTTCCAGCGGAGTTGTGGTTCTGATGTGCGTGCACAAACACGTGGCCTAAAGGGAGACGTGACAAAAAAGTCCCCGAAGCCTTTGAGCTCTCTCTTGTTCTCGTGCTTCCTTTTCTCCCGGCGCTCGGGGAAGTTCAATCCAAACAAACAGCAGCGTTCGGGTGAGAAAATTGAGCACCTTGTTTGATGTCTGACACTTCTGTGCTATTTCGTGTAAACTTTTTCTCAACTTTCATTAGGGAATGGCGTTATGGCAAATTAGCAGATATGGCAATTTCAGTCTCCCTATTACTTTGACAAACTTTTGCATAGTGAAAAACAAGCAGCCTGGATGAGATTACTGTGGATTTTCTGTATCGGGGGGTGGGGTGGGGGCACAGTGCATTGAAGCTCATGTCCCTCATCTAAAATGGCATAATGTTTTACATATAATCTATGCACACGGCCCCATATACTTTAAATCAGCTCTAAATTCATTATACAGATCTGTACCATTTAACATTTTATTAACATCCATTTGCTTTAATGGCAAAGGTCTTAAAAATTAAAGGGAATAAGAACAAAAATCTGCCTTTTTTACAGACTCAAAATGGCAAAGACACTGTACAATGCTGCCCGACCTATGACGTTACAATATACAGTACTGTACTAAACTCTACCATATTTTACTTAATAATTATTACAATTCCTATGTTAATTACTTATTTATGTCCATCCATCCATTATCTTCTGCTTAATCCACATGGGGTTTCGGGCCAGCCGATGCCCACTCGGCAACTCTGGGTGCAAGGGCAGGAAGAACCCTAGATGGGGCGGCAATCCGTTGTAGGACACGCGCACACACACAGTCACACACTAAGGGCCACTTTAGAGACACCAATTAACATAAAACACATGTCTTTGGACTGTGGGAGGAAACCGGAGTACCCGGCAGACAGACTCCACACAGAAAAGACCCAGGCTGCCCCACCCTGGGATTGAACCTGGGACCCGGGAGCATATTATTTTTGTTTTGTTGAACTCTAGTGTAGTGAGTTTTACTTGTTCTGCCAAGCAGGTGGTTTACACAAGCCAGTCAACGCTGTGGATCTATAAGCAGAAGCAAGAGGTTAAGGAGCCAAGCAGAAGTCCTTCATTTACTCAAAAGCTTACTACCTTACCAGTTGTTGGGTGCTTGCTTGCTCGTTAGTTCACACTTGGACTAGAGACAGTTCTGACCCTTTTGATGCGTTTACGGACTTGTGTAAGTTACTTCAGTGTGAGTCTATGCAACTTATTTGTAACATGCTATAAATTGTGTTCATACATCTATGAGCCTGTCCTATCGTCAGTAGTACTCCTTTGTTTATCCCCCACTACTTGTACTAAATATATTTAGCCTATAACTACACTGCTAACAAAAATCAGGGGATATTTCATTATAAAATAGCCCCTATTTCTTGCGGGCAAAATATATAATAACTGATTCACATTCACTTATAAGTTTCATTTGGCAAACAAAAGCAACAGTTATTTCAATCACCTATCAAGCACTGTTTTTAGACAAATGTCTGGTCAACGTCCATTTTGGTCAGCGTTTTGTTTTTCCTAACGTAACAAGGATAAATAACTTATACCTTATACAATGTCAATGATATGTAAATAGTTGTTACAGTTTATTGTTTAAAGAATAATGACAAGAAAATTCTGCACGTGAACAAATAAGATGTTTGAGCATTAGAATGTCTGTCAGGTCATTATTCATGTGGCTGAAAACCTAGTATAGGTGAGAACATCACTTTGGATTCCATGTCATTAATTAAGCCTCTCTTGTTCATGGCAAGTTTAGCTTCTTTGCATTAGTTACATAAGTTAATAGACCTTCAAGTTGATGTCAAATATTGTACCAATAAAGAATCAGGTTCTGGATGTTCACACTGCAGGTAAAATTGGCAGATTTGGTTGCTCGCATTGCCTTATTAACATGGCCTTTGTCTAAAATGACCTTACTTATGCCCAGAACAAAATCAAGCCACCACACACTTCCCCCTCAAAACACGGTGTGGTGCATTGGTGGCAGAGCCCCCCGATCGGGTGGAACATGCAAACTGAAACGTGCAAATGTCAGACCATCATGTCAGACAGTATTTGGTAATAATCCCCTTGGCAGTAGACCCAAGATGTTTCCTGTCACCAGCTTGCTTTGTGGAAAAGTTTTGTTTTGTTCTGTGTGTTGGTGCCGGTATCAGAAGGCGAGTAAGATAGCAGTATAAAGTGCTGACTTAGTTTAGTTCCCCTTCATCTCAGCTTCGTAAACTCACCAGGAAGAACACCCCTCTCGGATGTACTACATCAGAGTTTCATGTCGTTGTAAGTAGCTCCTGTGGCTTCACGTTCTTCCGCAGAATTAGTGCGGCAGGACGCAAGCGCATTTTGGAGCCCTGCGGACTTCATCTTCCTTCCAGTGACAGGCAGAGATCCTCTCTGCCTCCGCCTAATTAGAGGATGTAGCCCAGGGCTCATGGCCCAAGTAGACCAGCCCCCTCCCTTACAGCCGTTCCCTATAGAAAGCGTTTAATTGGGCTCTTAAGTCCTAGACTTCATTTTTAGAGGCTGTGCATGAAAGGCGTGCGAGCTGACATCAGTTCTGTATGGTGAAGCATCGTATTATCAGTAGTCTGTTGTCTAGCAAATGGAGTTTTAATCAGGTCGGAGGTATGTGGCGTATGACTGGTCCCTGGGTTTGTCTGGCTTTTTTATATGTCAAAGTCTGAATGTTTTTAAAATGTCTTATCTCAGTTTTTAAGGAAGGCTCTTCTCCTCAGAGCTCTCCGTTTTTTCTCCAGCCTCTTATCCCTTAATCTTTGTACCATTACATTTGTTACATATCAAATCAGCAGGCCATAAAATGTGAACCTCAAGGTTCTCTGATGACTTCCTTCTCCAGATCTCTCCTGCTCCCTCGCTCTGTCGTTACCCCCCTCTTCGTACCTCCCCTATCTTTCTCCCTTAATGAGGCCCCATAATAACACAGCAGTTGTGCAGTTGTTTTGCTTCCTCTGTCAAACAGCGGGACGGCAGCACTGCAAGGTTGCTGGAGCGTTTGCTTGCACTCCTTCGACAGGGTAATGAGTGTCATTTGGAGCAACAAAGCTGTTAAACGATTGCTGTTTGCCGCTGCAGTCATACTTCAAACCTCTCCTGCTGTCGTCCCGCTGCCTATCAGTATGTTACGGCATGTGGAGTCAGTGGCTCCCTCTATAGGATTACATACCAAACTTAAAACTCACACAAATGTGTGAAGAGATTTTACAGAGGAATGTTGATGTGCAGAGCATTTAACGTTCTCAACGTTCTCATTTAGAATGAGTCTCAACCTCCTTAAATAGTTTGTGTGTAAAATTTAATTGTTTGACCCCCTTATTCAGAGCAACTTACAATTCATCCAGTCTTATAATCCTCCCCCATCTGTGGTAGCTTGGCAGAGGTGAGTTTTGAACCTTGGCCATTCAGGTCCATAGTCCAGTAGCTTAACCACTAGGCCACCACAGTCCCACATTATATTAGGTGTTACATTATCTAGAGATTGTTTCATGCACACAGAAAGACTTTAGGTTAACACTCAAAACTCAATTTTTATTATTCATATAATTCTCCTCAGCTGTATTTGCTCACCTGATTCATGAATAATGGATTAACTAAATAATGGCAAAAGTATATTATAGCACACTTACTTTGGCTGCTTGTAAAAATACCATTAATAAAAGAAACCCGTGTTATAGTTTAATCAGACTATTTCAGTGATTTTTAACGTACTTTGGTTAGAATGAAAATAAGAAAACTCTTACACATACAACTTGATGGCCTGGATTAGACTGGATTTCTGAATCATTGGCCTCTACTGTTGTTTTTTAACACTTCCCAGCTGACTGTGTTGTTTAGAATTCTGTAGGAGCATCCTTGTTCGGTGTCATCAGACCCACTTGTAGTTTCTGTGCCCCCCAGAATTATGGGTTTTTTTATCCTAGATTGCTGAACAAAATTACAGGTCACGCCACTCAAATTCACCACATTTCCCATAATGTCACAACATTCAATTCTCATCCATAGCAGAGTATCAGCCACTTTTGTGTTAAAACACATAATCCATTTAGTGTTTAAGAGGCTTGTTTTTTTATGTACAGTTGTGTCCCTGCGACTACATTGCCATTCTACATTTGGGGTGTTCCCCACTATGACAAGTAGCCTAGACCCATCCACTGAATGTTATTTTATTAGATTTTATACAACAGAACAAAATGATCAGATAACAGAAGTATCCTGCCATTGCCACATTAACTGTATTACACTGTAATATTTGGAATAAGTTTAAATATTAAAGATAAATTTACCTATAATTGAAATAAAAAATGTAATATGAAACTATAAAAAAAAAAATCAAGGTAGGAAACATTATATGATGCTTCTATACAGTGTCGGTATTTCACATACAGTTTCTATTTTTATTTACAAATTGTGTTTGGATTTTAAAAATGTGAACACAATTCGTCATCGTGAATAACTAGAACTAGACTGAACATGGAAAACCAGACGTCAAACGCAATACACAGTCAAGCGCATGCACTGGTTCAACCCTGCAAAGTGAAAACTGAAATGACACACACACACACACACACACACACACTTACTTTTAGTAGCTCCACTAAACTCATTAAATAATTGGTTTCCAAGGAGATGGTGCTGGCAGTGGTCAAATGGGGCGAGGTCAGGTCTGCGTTTGGTGTGAAGCGTGTTTGTTATCATGGTGATCGCACGTCTTGTAGTGCCTTTATAGATTTATTCATATGACATTAAAAAACAAATTGACATTGAATGTCGATTGCATCAGTCAAGCGTTCTAGTACTGGATCTGTAAACGAAGCTCCAAACCAGTTTGTGATGGAGTTACTTTTTCAGTGGGAGGAATTCGTGATAAGACATTACTGGTAACAAACGGATAGTGCAAAACCTTGGGGGGGGGTGGAAATGAGCTTTTAGCTTCGTCTGAGCCTGGCATCAGCATATCTTAATTAAAGCCCTGAGTGATGAGCTGTTTAGAGTGTTACTTTTACTGTAGAACTCTTGCAGATGGCATAAAGCTCAAGCGCAGACAAACTAAAGCCTCCTGAGACCCTACGACAATAGGAAATGGTGGGCGAAGTCATGTTTAAGTCTTTGAGTTCAGCTCGGATGGATCGAACATCAGCAAAGTTGATATCTGCCCGTAGGAATATTCTCAGTAGGTTAAAGTAGTTTTAATAGAACACACTTTGCTTAATATGTGTGGAAACAATTGTTGATATTAGAGCTGGCGTAAATGATTAGCATTCACACCATTTGGGAGTTTCTTTCTTTAGACCAATAGGGATTTACCTTTGTGATATGAGCATATAAATGTATCCTAGATGCCCAGTGAAGTACTGGTGGCCAGTGGTAAAAAAAAGGTGAGTTGAATTATTTATTATTTTGTTTTATGCTTTTCAGGGTTGCTTTGGGGACGGCCTCCCCTGCATTCCCCTCTGATTCGGTCGGAAGGCACAGCAGGGACTCAAACCCACTTTATTCTAGCAAATTGCCTCTGACACCCAAGTGTCTGGGATAATGATTTAATAAACCAACTGATACAACTTCACTTGGGCAGTTTGGACTTATTACAAAATGCTGCTCATGTTAAATGTTTCTATTATAAAAGAAAATATTTTTTGGATTTTGTACTGCCTTTCCAAACTACAGGCATAACGAGCCTGAAGTCTGTCCTACTTGTTACATATGCTAGAAATTACAGTGTCAGAAGAGATTTAGTAAATGTAAATACATTTTACTGCCATCTCAAACAAACTAATTTTCTGTAACCCAAGGTTTGAGGTTAAAGTTTAAGTTTGGGGTTAAACTGGCTTAGAAAATGCTGCTCACTTTGAATTAAGTAATAAATAACCCTCATTTTTGTTGTTACACTCCACAATCTGCCTCTTACTGACCTGGCAAATGCTATAACTTCTGAAACAGTAAATTGTTACTTATTTTTGCTACTACTGATTACCTTAACCTTTAATTTAGCATTGTTACTAATGTTTTTATTAAAAAAAACTCAATAACTACCATTGGAAATAAAAGTTTGAGATATCAGTATACTTTTAATTTAATAATAAGTATGCATGCTTACATTTAACTATTATGTACTTTTAGATAAGTATATGTGGATTACGCTGACATGTTAACTAAAAGTTTATTTAGCCTATACTTAATCTTCCCTAGTTGTTTTGAACTTTATTTATAAAGTTAAAAATTACATTCTAAATTTTGCATATATAGTCCATTAGCAGTGTCAGAAAGAAACAAACCTAGCAGTAAACCTTACAACTTTCAGATTTGCACTTTTAAAGTACAAATAATCTGTTAAGTCTCTTAAAGGAAAGTCAACAAGTATACTTGTAGTATAGTAATTTTTTATAATATACTAATTATATACTGTAGAAGTATATAATTAGTATATTATAAAAATTACCATACATTTTATAAACTTTGTATAAAATATTGCAATAGAACTAACAGTATTTCTGTAAGTACAGTACAAAAATCTTTGATGTTAATAATAAATAAAAATCAGGAGATATTTTATTATGGGATATTTCATTTTTAAATACCCCCTCATTTTTGTGAGCAGTATAGTTGTCTACACAAAAGTAACTAGACTTATATTTAAAGTGGACTGTGGTAGCCTAGCAGCTAAGGTACTGGACTCTGGACCTGATGGTCCAGGGTTTAAACTGTGCCAAGCTGCCACATTTGTGTCCTTAAGCAAGACCCTTAATCCACAATTGCTTGAATTGTAAGAATATATCAGTTGTAAGTCGCTCTGGATAAGGGCGTCTGCTAAATGCCGTAAATGTAAATGGCACATTTCTACCAGTATATAAAAGTAGCCTCAGTTTCTGCATGTTTCTCAGCTCCCTGAGCTCATGTGAAATACCTGCTTGTGTAGTAAATTCTACAATAAATATTTTGCACTGTCACATCACAGACAGTTTATCGTCAGAATGTACCCCAATAGGATCCCCAATACAGTATATTAATTACAATATGGAATGAATGGTTATGCAGCATGTTAACGATTTGTGTGTATTGTTGTTCATAATTTAATCCTCACTGTAGTTACTTTAACCTAATTTAATAAATGTTATCAATTATTGTTCCTCTACTTTGTGCTTTATAGAGCAGCTGGTACTGGGTGAAACCAAGAAGAAGTGTAAGAACTGGGAAGAAGACTACAATTCTCTTGTCCTTTCTGTCCTTGAGAAGGACCTTCCATGCTACGTTTTATATAGGCTGGACTCCACAAATAGTCAAGGTCATGAGTGGGTTTTCATCGCCTGGTCGCCAGACCACTCTCCTGTAAGAAAGAAAATATGATCACCTTGTGTTGCGTTAAATAAAATATGAGTCCGCTGCCTCTGTTGGTTTAACGGTTGCAGGTACCAAGCTGTTGTGTTGGCTTATGTAGTTGTGTAGGTAAGTGTTTAAGTGCTTTCTCTTTGGGTTTTATTTGATAAAGTAAGGGCATAAACTGCTATATATGATCTACCAGTGCATAGGACGCTGAAGTAATCTCCTGCTAAAAGCAAAATGCTTCAGCCAATCACAAACCAGGAGCCTAGAGGTTTCAAGACGCAACATTCTTGGCACAGTATAGCTCTAACGAGTTTAGACATGTCAGCAAAATACAGGGTGCATAGATGTTGGTAGAAGCTATTTACTGATCTGCTGTCAGTCTTGCTGTTTCCCAGAAACCTAAAACCTGAATTTAAAAGGTTCATTAACTTACTACCTGAGATTTAAACAATGAAATGCAAACGGTGCCTTATATGTGGCAGGTTTAAGGTTGTGGATTTGCATTGTATTGTGCTCTGCTGGTCAGGGGCACCTGGGCGTTATGTAGTCCTGCATCAGCATTTACTCAATGATTTCATGTTCCCTAGTGCTTGCTTATAGTCCATATATTGCAGTGCACTTGTGACTTCTGCAAACCTAAAGCCATCTGGCCAATCATATGACAAAGCAAGGGACCTTGGGTGTAGCCTCTGCAATGCAGGCCATTTATGCAGTGAGTTTCAAGTCCTTACATGGTGTATCTGCCAACAATGGATCTAGTATCAGTTCTTTGTCAGCCAAATTAAGAAAAAGCTATGAGGATTTGCTTTACTAGGATGCTTGTTTTACTGGCAGATGTTTGTTGTCAATAAATATAATATAAATTATGTTGCAATCTTGTTCCATGTGACACATGAACAAAAAAAGTTGTTAGGAAAGTGGTAATTGGCTCTCATTATTTAATATTATAAATATGTGGTTATGTCACTGAATTATTGCTTGTGTAACAGTTATTTTTTATATGCATGTGTATTTAAAATCTGTTATACTTTTGTGGGTCCCAATAGGTGCGACATAAAATGCTTTATGCTGCTACCAGGGCAACACTGCGGAAGGAGTTTGGGGGCAGCCATATTAAAGATGAAATTTTCGGCACTGTAAAGGTAGGTTAATTGTATTAGGGGAAAAAAAGACTTGAGTGCCCAAAATATTATGATTTCTTGTGCTCATGTATAAAAAAGGCAAATCGTGAATAATTAACTCATTTTATTGCACGTGATCTGAGACAATGGTTAAACTACAGTTATCATATATAAATTAATACATCTGCAACTGAAATTGTTATAATATTAACCCATTAAAAACCATGATCCCCATTTGGGGATCGGGTGCTTGAACTCGCTTACGGATGGGATGGGATGTAGGCGGACAGAAAAATGTTTAGAAAAAAATTTGCCAGTTAATGGGATTAAAGTTTTGTTCTCCTACGCCAGTACACGTTTTGCTTAGTATCAAGCTCCAGTCTCATTAGTTTGATCCTAACATTGGACTATGTCTCTCTGGAGTTTGAATGTTCTCCTGATCCCTGCATGGGTTTACTTTGGATGTGTTGTGTTAATTGATTAGACTAAATTATCCTGCTATGACTAGTTTCTATGTACATTTATGCTTGGCATGAAATGGCCACTGTAGAAAATTATACGTTAAATATAATTAGCAATTTCCTGCTCATTATCAGTATAAACTATACCCAGTATAAATTAACCTGTAATAGTGACGTTCAGTATTGAGTAATCAGTATCACAGCTGGCTCAATGTTAAACAGGCTAATACCGAATATTATACCAATATTGAACAGGCTTACATACTCACTGAGGAACGTGGGAGGAAACCCATTCCAACATAGGGAGAACATGCTATCACTCTCAGTTTTAAACATAGCTGTGAGTATAAATGACTGCTTTTGCACTTTAGATACAAGTGACTAAGAGATCACAGGTAATTAGATTTTTATCCTGCGTCCTGAGTTAACAGTTCATGACTATCCTTCCAGGTTTTAATAATCTGTTGGCAGTTCTTAACCAAGTTTCACTAATTTCAGCAATCTTCCTAGTTGTTCTGTTTGCTTGATGCAGGTCCAAAAATGTTGACCCTCTGAAACAGTAACATCTTTTTCATGACGAAGGCATGCGTCTTCTGACTCTTTGCATCTGTTAGAATTAACAGAATTGTTGCCAGCTGAAACATTAATCACTGTAGTTATCTAAGACTCAAAGACTCTCAAAAGTCTTTGCTCATCTGAATCCAAACAAGATTTTTGCCTGGCAATGTACGAGTTATAATTTCTTGATTGTTGATCTGAAAGTAGATTAGCTTGTATCATATTACGGTAACTTTATCTAAATTCTTTCAGGATGATGTTTCTTTGTCTGGATACAAGAAGTACCTCACTGCTCAGGCTGCCCCTCTACCACTCTCTGCTGCAGAAGAGGAATTACGGCAGATTAAACTTAGTGAGGTATGCACAACTTACATAGTTAGTTTAGGCAGTTAAATATAAATAAATAAGTATAAAGTAGTGAGTAAAGCCCATGTTTAAAGACGCTTAAAGCAAGTTGTTGCTGTTACTGGGCTTGAGATGCAGTGAACGTGAGTAATGAGTATTAAAAATAGAGCAGCAAAAAAACATTACAAAATGCTCTTAAATGGCCTTTAATCTTGTTGTTTACCAGTGCATAGCCACATTAGAACCACGTTTTCTCCAACACTTACATATAGCAGTTCGTTTTGCCCACTGAAGTAATTGCTGAGTTGCCCTTTTTTATACAGGGATAGTGCTGTAAATCTAGTCCTTATAAGGAAGTGCACTGCAAATGCTGGGTCATGTCTCATACTTGAATTTATCCAATCAGAAATAGTGAGCTTGAAAAAGGAAGTGGGCTTGCTTTTCTGTCCTGCAGCCACCTATAGAAAAGAGATGACACAGTATTCTGAATGGTATCACTGTTCTGCTGCTGCTATTTATTGAAATAAATTGAAATTAAGCCATTCTGATTGGAAAGTTTTAAGATAGTTCACTGCACTGCTAAAATAGCCACAAAACGTGCTTTTGTAAAAATGTATCAAACCAAGTGTATAACAAACCATCCTAATAAACTAAAATATCCTTTTTTCCAAGTTTTGTTTTACCATGTGCAAACTAACTTTTAAAAAACATTCACTTTGCTCAATGTGAGGGAAAACAAAAAGGCATTAAGTTTGAAAAGGTGATCTGTTGTAAAAGAGATGGCATATGGAAAAAATATCTAAGACACCAGCATGATATTAAGCGTTAGCTCATGTTCAACTGACTGACTTTCCTACTAGCCTGAATGCTGCATTAGCTAGCTTTATGCAGTCGATATAAAAAGTCTACACACCCCTGTTCAAATGGCAGGTTTTTGTGATGTAAAAAAAATGACAGCAAGACACATTTTCACACCTTTTTCCACTTTTAATGTGACCTATAACCTGTACAATGCAATTAAAAAACAAACATAAATCTTTCAGGGAGGTTAAGTAAAAATAAACAACTGAGATAATGTGCACACCCTTTTAGAATTGGGGGTGTGGCTGTGTTCAGATTTAACCAATTAAATAGCTGGCAAAGAGCTGGCAGAGCATCAGAGGGATCTCATTATTCAAAGATATCAGTCAGGTAAAGGCTACAAAATAATTCCAAATTCATTAAATATACCATGGAACACTGTGAAGACTCATCATCAAGTGGAGAAAACATGGCACAACAGTCACATTACCAAGAACAGGACGTCCGTCCAAAATTGATGATAAGACAAGAGGAAACCTGGTCAGGGAGGCTGCCAAGAGGCCGACAGCAACACTGAAGGAGCTGCAAGAATTTCTGGCAAGTACTGACTGTGCAGTGCATGTGACAACAATCTCCCATCTTCTTTATATGTCTGGGCTATGGGGTAGGGTCGCAAGACGGAAGCCTTATCCTTCAAAGAAAAACATCAAAGCCCAGCTTAATTTTGCAAAAAGACATCTGAAATCTCCCAAACGCATGTGGGAAAATGTGTTATGGTCTGATGAAACCAAGGAAAAAATTCCAATAAAAGAAATAATTCCAAAAGGTATATTTGGCGCAAAAAGAACCAAATTTACCAAAAGAACACCATACCTACAGTGAAGCATGGTGGTGGCAGCATCATGCTTTGGGGCTGTTTTTCCTTCAGCTGGAACTGGGGCCTTAGTCAGGGTGGATGGAATTATGAATAGTTCCAAATACCAGTCAGTGTTGGCACAAAACCTTCGGCCTTCTGTTAGAAAGATGATGAGGAACTTTATCTTTCAGCACGACAATGACCCAAAGCACACATCTAAATCAACAAAAGAATGGCTTCACTGGAATAAGATTAAGGCTTTAGAATGGCCCAGCCAGATTCCAGACCTGAATCCCATTGAACATCTGTGGGGTGATGCCCTTGCAATATGTCAGATTTGGAGCGGTTTTGCAAAGAAGAGTGGGCAAATATTGCCACATTAAGATGTGCCACGCTGATCGGCTCCTACCCAAAAAGACTGAGTGCTGTAATA